>PVIR01003939.1:0-83904 GCA_004026965.1 Petromus typicus | reverse complement strand
CACAACTTAATTCTCATTTTTTCCCATAGCCCTACCCACCCTACCACCCCCCATATACATAAAATTTGTTTCCTTACTTTTTTGTTACAATCTCAACATTGTCCCCTTTCACCTTATTTCTAGCATTGTATGTTATATATTGTGAAATAGAAAATGCTTTTTGACCTTTTGAAAATCAGACAGTGACACTAGAGGACCACAAGGCTCGGGGCCTGAAGTTTCCCTTAAACTTTCTCCACGATTCCCTGAATAGCACTCAGCTTCTCTCCCAGTCTTTATATGTAGAGTTTTTCTGAGAAGGATCCGATGACTTCCAAGCTTCCCAAGAAAAATGTACAACTATATCTGCACATGTCAATACCATCTGGTCGGAGATCAGAATCCAGACAGGATGGAGCAAGAGGCAGTGTGGAGGGCTTTCCTCAGACTGGAGCTCGACAGTGGGCCGCAGAGGCACCGCAGACCCAGGGGCTGCGATGAACGCACCCAAGACCTTTCCTTCTGATCAGACCCTGCTTCCTCCCCATGTGAGCCCCGCCCCGTGTGAGCCCCGCCCCTTCCCGAGCTCCCTCCTTCAGCCCTCAGCGGGGATCGTGTCAGTCAGTCTGTCTCGTGGTCTCTGCAGGGTGCCAGGCGCAGTATTCCTGCTTACTCCTGACACTTTTCTTTCTCTGTGTCAGCGTCGTCTGCACAAACGCTCTCCCTGGCTCCTTAGCTGCTTTCTGGCTCCTCCGATTTGTTTTTCTCGGGTTCTTTATTCTTCAGTTGCCCAAATGTACTGCAAATCCTCTAACTTCGTGTCGCTTAATAATTCACTCTTCTTTTCCAGGGCAAATACTGGAGGGTTCAGACCCCCTAAATCCATCCCGCAAGTAAGGTCTCGGGCTCTGAGAAAGCCAGTCCACCCTGCGGAGCTTGGTCACGGCCTACCAAGCTGAAGACCCTGGTCCTCCAGGGGTGACTGGGTGGGAGGCGTGGCCAGGAGCGACCCCGTGCCGGTCTAGGTGTGCAGGGGAGGCGGAAGTTCAAGTGGAGGCCCATGCTGGCCTCTCAGGCTGCCGACCGCAGCTCCCTGCAGTGCCGGACTCTCCTTGCATTCTGGCTCCTGGTCACTGGGAGCCATTTGTTTCTTTCTTCGTGAAACCCAAGCCCTCTCGGGCTAGTTCTCTTCATCACATGGGGTTGGCTCCCCGGGAGGCCCAGGGTCCTGTGCAACAAGCTGGCGTTCCAGCTGCTGAAAGCGACCTCGCCCCAGCCGGCCTTGCCCACCCTAACTGCCCTCCTGGGCCGACAGCTCTGGTGGCTCTGGCTGTGCTGCAACAACACTCAGCCTCAGCTGATGACACCCAGCCTGGATCGGGAGGAGCCTCTGGGAGGAGCCAGCAGCGGAATGTCCCATTCTCCCCTACACGGGACCCTCCAGAGCAGCCACCCCGCATTCACCGATAAGAAATAGTCCAAAGATGAGTTTTTTTGGTGGTACTGGAATCGGACCAGGAGCCTTTATGCTGAGATACAGACAAGCCAATTTTATTTTATTATTTTTTTATTTCGAGACAAGTTCTAGGTTGTTGAGTTGTACAGGATTGGCTCAAATGTGGGGTGTACCTGCCCCAGCTTCGTGGGTTACAAGTGTGCACCACATGTCCAGCTCTACGATACTTTTGTACGTTGTGTTCAATTAGAATGACTCCCTTGAATATATTGATCACCAACAGATGTGTGCTGCAGGATCTGAGCCCATCAGGATCATTAAGTTCCAAG
This sequence comes from Petromus typicus, assembly GCA_004026965.1. Classification (NCBI taxonomy): domain Eukaryota; kingdom Metazoa; phylum Chordata; class Mammalia; order Rodentia; family Petromuridae; genus Petromus; species Petromus typicus. The sequence continues at coordinate 82,140 of PVIR01003939.1, read as the reverse complement.
CCTCTGTTTAACAGAAATGAATTTACCCTAAGTGATCAGGCCTGTGAGCAGGAGGAGCTTTGGAAACACTGAGTTGCGTATTTTTTTATGCTAATAGGTGAATATAGTTACAGTGGGTTAGACTTTCTTGGTGCCATTTTGACCAGCCATAGGCCAACCTGTCTGGGAATCTATATTGTGCCAAGATTATTTCGGAGGTAGTTTAGAGAGTAAACATTTTCAAAATCTAATTAGAGGGAGGAAGAGAGATTGAGGTTTGGGCTGGATTTGGCTCCAGGTCAGCATTGTGTCCTGGGTCAGACCCAGGTTTAACATGAAGGGAAAGCAGATAGATGAACCCTTCTAGGGTCCTGTGCAGCCTACATTAGATCCCATGTGCATGTCTATTTCTCCCCCTTTTAAGAAAAGCAGAACATACAACAACCAAAATGTCCATCAACTGGAGACTGGATAAAGAAGATGTGGTTCTTTTATAGAATAGAGTATTATTCTGCCATAAAAATGATAAGATTAAATCATTTATACTTAAATGGGACGTACCTTGAGGACATCCTCATAAGTGAAATAAATAAGTCCCAAATGTGTAAATATTGTATCTTTTCTCTGGTATAAAAATAAAGATATAAATGAGTTCTAGTATATATAGTTGATACTGTGAAATAGAAAATATTTAAAAGGAAAGAGGGTGTAGGGGTAAATAATGAGGGGAAAAAGAATGTGATAGTAATAAAGAAAAAGGGAAACAAAGCTTATGTATAAGGGGATGGGGGTTGCAGGGTGGGGGGAAGAGGAAAAATGAGAATCAAGTCATGTCATATTCTGGTACAAACTCAGTGTTGAATGCGATGATGATGTGTATTCATAATGTACTAATAAAGATTTAAATTTAAAAGAGAAAAGCAGAACAGAGACCTTTCTTTTTCCTCCTCACCTCTCCCTCTCTAACCTAGTCTAGGCCTCGCTTTTGAGTTCTGGCAATCGAACCCCACCCTCACCAAGGGCGGGACAAGCGCTCCAGCTCCAGCAGGCCCTACACTTTGCCTTAGCAGCCCACATCGGCTCTTGTTGCTGAGATAAAGTACTCAATACCCACAAGTTAAAGAGGGAAATGTTTATCTAGGCTTATAGTTTGTAGAAGTCTGTTCATAGTTGGCTGGCTCCAGGGTGGGGCAACATGGCTGAAGGCCACAGAGGAGAAACAGTCCATGGCAGGGTAAGTAGGAAGGCAGAGGGCAGCAGCAGCAGCAGCAGCAGTAGCAGATTTCCTTCCCTTTGTCCTTTTATTCCATCCAGGCTTCATGCCTATTGGTTGGTGCCACCCATACCCAGGGTGTGGCTTCTATTATCCACACCCGGCACCATGGTAAACCCATCTAGTTATCACCCCAGGTCCAGCCATCTCCAAAAGGCCCATCTGTAAGTCCATGAGGCTTTGGTGGGGCATCTAGGTTCACACCATAATCTCGGCCCAGGCTACTCTCTGAGTCCCCTAAATTTCCAGCTTCTCAACAAGATACTGATCACAATGGGGATGTAGCATTTTCTTGGCTTCCACAGCTAAGCATCTGTCCTGTTTGGAGAGTTCTCCACTTCCCAGGAGCCTTGATCTCTGCTGGGACCCAGGAGCTGCCTCCTCTCAAACACCGGGTAATTGCTTTGCAGACTGGACACAGTGTGGGACCCACCATTGGACAAACCCTCTGGGGAAGCAGAGGCCGCAGAGCGTCCTGCCAGTCCTGAGGAAGTGCTCTGGAGGGTGCAGCTGCTGGGGGGCTGAGCTGTGCTGGGAACAAAGCCCAGGTGAGGAGTGGACAGAGGGACTGCATATCACTCCTGATATTTTATATGGAAACACAGTCTCCAAGTCCTCCCAGCAATTTCTCAAGCTGACCTGCAACGTTTCAGCATAACCCCTTTGTGACTAACGCAACCAGTCTGCGGTTCTTCAATTTGTAATCAAATGTTGACTGAAATAGTTATAATTGGATGAAAATTTAGGAGTTCTTCTTAAAGTTGTGTGAATCATCTCTGCATTTCTGCTGTTCTGTTGGTGGTTTGAGAGCTGGGGTGGCGGCTTGTTGATTTCTGCAGGCTTTGAACCTGCACATAACACACTGTGTCCTTAGGACGTGGGTTAATGTAATGCACCAGTGGGATGAGAAACATCTTGTGTGGAGAGTTAGGATTCTGCAAGTTCAGCTCCAGCCTGGGAAACCCAGTGACTTAGACAGACATTGTCTGAAATTTAAAAAAAAAAATGAATGTGAGATGAAGCTCGGTGTGCCCGTGCTGGGAAAAGGAAGTATGGACCAAACACAAAATACATTCCTGTAAAATGATTGTGAAATTCCACCTCCTTGAAGTGCATCCTCTAATAACACTTTAACATGTGCTGCTGGGACCCCCAAGAGCCCCTGGTGGGTGACAAGTGGGGCTACACTGGGAGGGAGTTGGGGGCGGGGAGCGTCCCTATGACCCCTCTCAGGAGGTAGCATGTCTCCCACCCTGGTGAGGCCTGGGTAACAATGGCTTCTTCTTTTGTGCTACTGTGAAATGCTGGTACCATGTACCCTGTTCTATTCAGTAGAAGATTTGGAAAGCTTTCTGAGTGGAAAAATGCAGAAGCTGCTTCTGTTGGCAAACAGGTCTTCTGGGGAAGTCTGGCTGCCTATCCAGGCTTCTTGTCTGCACCACGATCACCATCTGTAAAGATGGCAGCCCCAGGTGGACAGGGCAGCTCTGTGGTAGACATATGTGACACTGTCTCTCTTGCTTTGGTCAGGTAATTGGCTGTCCGGTTCTCCTCTGGGAAGGAGGGAGGCGGGGTCTTACTTTCCAGTGTCTTCATGTCCTTCCCCAGGTGGTGGAAGAGCTTGAGAGAAGGGCAAGGCAGAGGTTGGTTCCACAGCAACAGAATGACTTCTGGGCCAGTTCCAATTTAGGGTTTAGTTAGGAGAGCCAGCCTGGGCCAGTGAAAGGCAGCGGCGGGCGTGGTGGGGTCCAGGTCACCTCCTGTAGTGTGAGGTCAGCTTTCCGGACTCACCACTCGCCACACAAAGGAGGGAAAATTTACTTAGCCCACGGCATTAGGAACAAAGTCCAAGGCAGGAATGTGAGGGCGGAAGAGTGGAGGGAGGAACGCTGCTCAGTTCATGGTGGGCAGGAGGCAGAGGACGAGAGAAGAGGAAGGTGGGAGGGAGTGGGCACAGTACGAAGGTCGCACTCCGTGGCACTCACAGGCATATCACCAACCTGGGGGCCCCACGCCAGGCAAGTTGGCACAGTGAGACTGAACTTCACTTGGGGTTTGGGACAAGACCCCCAGCAGCTTTGTTTTCCCGCTTTTCCTGCCGCTCCTGACTGTGGGCGTCTCCTTGGTCACCCTTGCCGGCCCAGGGTGGCGTTTGACTGTGCTGTTTTTAACACAGTCTGTCATTCTGCACAAGCTAGTAGTTTATTGTCCCACATGCTGTCAGAGCTGGACTCCCCTGGGGAGAGCACTGCAGTTAAACCAATCCCGAAGTTCACCTGAAGATCAAAATGCAAAAGTAATGCTGATTTTGTGGTAACTGGAGCAACAGTTGAAGATCCCAGTGTTAAATAGAATGTCACTCAATCGATGCCAGTGAAAACTGTGGCTGGAGTGTAAGAAATACTGTTGAGATCACCTAGGCATTTACTCTGTAACATAAGTACTGAATGAAAGGGATTGGCGGGGTATTTGGGAAGAAAAGGTTGCTTTGATTTTGCAGGCATTTTGATATTGACAGTCATTTCATTTTTAAAGATGAGCATCACTTGAAACTATAATTGAGGAAAAAAAGTGCAGAGCCAGGTAGTGAGCAGAAACCCACAGCTCACTTTGACCTTCACCCCCCTCTCCAGAGTGGGCTGAGCTCCCAAACAGAGATGTATCTAAAAGTGACTGGATTTACATATAGTTAATGAGCAGACGCTTTGCGATACCCTCAGGACATCTGTTACTACACTCCCAGTACACATTGCTGGGAAATTAATTTTTCTAAAAACCGAGTGGTTTGCTTTTAGATTTAAAATAAACTTGTCCCAGTGCCATAGCGTTAAATGTTAAGCAGTCTTTCAAAATGCCACACCGTCCCGGTGGGCCGCAGAGAACCGCATGTGGGTGCTTCCAGCCTGGGTCATCAAGATGGGCACAGATTCTGTGGGGAAAGAGGAGAGGGATCTGCTGGTCACTAGTCAGGGTGGGAGCAGGGAAGGTGCAGCAGCTTGGGCTGTGAGAGGGGAGCCACGGTGGGGCGGGGCCGCTACTTCCTGGGCTTGGGGACCGGTGGTGGAAGCAATGGTGCAGGATTTAGCAAAACAGGTTGCTGGTGTTGAGCAGGCAAGAGAGAGAAAGAAAGAGAGAGAGAGAGAGAGAGAGAGAGCTGAGGCCAGGGAAGTGGCAGCAGTGCACTGTGTGTCTCAGACACAGAGGCTGCATGACAAGACAGACAGACATGCATGGAAGGTGTGTGAGGACCAGGCCTGGTTCCTGGGCCTCAGAAGAACGGGTGCGATTCCAGCCCAACAGCTTGAACCTTAGGCGGGATTTGTGCTGCAGGACAGACTTCCACCGTAGTGTGGCTGGAGAGGAAGCATTCCAGGCACAGAGAAGGCCAGGTTGTCTTCTCACCGTTGGGTTTCATTGCAATTCTTTTTCTTTTCTTTTTTTATTGATATATATTGGTAATACATAATAAGTCCACTCATCGTCACAGGGAATGGATATATATGTCACAACTTGGTTCTTTGTAAATTCCAGTTCTCAGCAAAAACACCTTTTTTGCAAAGTTTTCTTCAATAAAACGCAGGTCAAAACAGGGGTCTTTCTAGCCTCCTCCCTCTCGTTTCCAGCAGAAAGCTGCTCATGCCTTCCACGAGCTGCTGTGACATTTTCCAGTTCTAGCATAGCCAGTGGCATGTGGAACGCTCCTCTTGTGTCAAAGCTGTTATGGAAAAGAAAAAGCTCAGCACAGGTGGAAAGACCTGGTCCCCAAGACTGAAGGATGTGCCTCTCCCCCACAGCCCACGAGGAGTCAGGAGTCCCCTGCTGTGAGGAGCTGCCAGAAGCTGCACACGTGATGCTTGCTGAGCTGGGAGTCTGTGTCCTGCATTCAAATCCAGCTGCAAACAGCTGTGAAGAAAACCAGTCATTTACCAGCACAGCTCCATTGGAATTAGCCAGATTTATGGCAGAACTGCTTTGTTCTGTTGGACTCTGCTGTTCCCAGGGGAATGGCAAGTGCTCAGGGTGGGTGGGGCTGCCATGGCCGGGAGTCTGCGATGTCAAACTGAACCCAGCATCCAGGTACAGCGGCACAAGCTGGCATCTGAGTACTCAGGAAGGCTGAGGCAGGAGGATCACAACTTCAAACTCATCCAGGACAACTCAGCAAATTTGAGACAAAAAAATGAAAAAGCAGCTGTGGATGTAGCTCAGTGTGGAGGCCCCAAGTTCAACCCCAGTGCCTCAAAACAAAACAAAATGTGACAGTCTAGGTTCCCACACTGCTCATATTCATCACCTTTACTTCTCTCTTCTCCCCATCTCTTGATACCCTTCTCCTTTGAGAAAGACCTATATTTCTCTGTTTTCTATGGTCTGTCTTTTATTTTGCTCTTTATTATATGTTGGGTTTCTTGTACAAGAGAAGCCATGTGATAATTGAGCTTGTGTGTCTGATTTATTTCCCTTACCATTAGGGTCTCAAAGTGCATCCATTTTCCTGCACGTGACTCAAGTATGTCCTTCTTCACGGCAGAGTAGTACTCCCCAGTATGTAAATACCCCGTTTTCCTTATCCATTCATCACTGATGGACATGCAGTCTGCTTCCAAGACTTAGCTGTCCTGAGCTGTTTGCTGGAAAAGTGGGTGTGCACAGATCACCGTAATATGAAGTCTTCAGCTCTTCCAGAAGAGGGTTAGAGGAGGTTTGGCTGGGTCAAATGAAATCCCTGGTTTTAAGTGACTGAGGACACCCCACACTGATTTCTCCGGTGGTCCTACTGGTTTACATCTTCACTGACCGAGTGAAAGAGCGCCCTCCCCCAGGACCCTCCCCAGCACTGGCTGTTATTTGTTTTCCTGATACAGCCCCTCTCTCTAGGGTAGGATGGGCTCTCAGTGCTGTTTCCATCTGCAAACACACATGAACGTCTTGTGTGCTCACATTGCGCCCCTCTTCTGTGGTTGCACTGAGTACCCTCACAGCTTGGGACACAGACATGAGGCCACCCCAGAGCCTCCCCATGGCCAGAGAGTATGTCTGTTTCATCTGCTGCAGCGAATAGTCCTCAGTTCCAAGAGCAGGTGCCCAGAGTAAGCAAAGACATGGCTTCAGGGATGCAGATCACCCCTGATGGCAAGATACGCATCCCTGTCTGTGTCCCTGGGTGCATCTCCTGGGGGCAAAGGATGCTCTGTGCAGATGTCCGCTCCGGTGGGTGGACAAACTGTGGTCTTCTGCCCATGCTGCACACTCCAGAGCTGGAGCAGTGGCTTTGCTTCAGAGCCACAGGACAGGGCCCACCAGGGACTTGTGTGCACCTGTCAGGTTTCATCCTCGTCACTGATTATATCTCCCTGCCAGTGTACATGAGCCCTGGGCTTGCCACCCTTGCCAGGGGCCTGATGGGCACGTGACTCAAGTAGACAAGGTGCGATAAAATATATGGTGGGCAGGGGCTCCTTTCCAGGTCTCACTTGCTGAGGGTGAGACACTCGGGCTCAGATGGAGGCTGGAGCAGTGACCCAGGAAGAGACAGCAGGAAGAGTCTGCCTTTCCTGGAGGATGCAGTGCTGACAAGGTGGGGAGCCTTTGTGTCATCTCACAGTGACGTCTTACAGTGGGACAGTGGAGATCATGCTCGGACACCCCAAATCATGGCCTCCCAAAGACACAGGGCGGAGGAGCGCCGCTCACCAAGATGGCTCTGCTCGGAGTGGAGATCACACCTTGCTGCACCCACGTGTGTAGGTGCAGAGGGGCTCCGCTTCTCCACAGCTGCTCTGATTCTGCTCCTGGGCACACACCCTCCTCCTAAACTCCGCTCACAGACAGTAGAGGACTCTCGGAGGAAGAAACGGACCCATGAAAACACTTCTCAAATAACACAGCAACATGTGATGTGGGACAAAATCTAGGTGAATGTTTAAATAATAATTTACTTCAGTGAAGGACTTGTTGACATGAATCCTGATCAAAATCTTCCCCTTGCTCTGAACATGGTCATCCCACCGATCTCACCACTTCCTGCAGCAGCTCTGGAGTTCTCTTTCCTGGGGGTCTTTACTGCGCTCTCCCAGCTGCCTCCACATCCTGAATGGATCAAAATGTCTCCCTTTCCTAGTCATTGTGACTCTGGGAAGAGCCAGGTCTCATGGTGCCGGATCAATGACTAATGTGGATGAGGACACAAAGACATGTGTTATGACCTGCCTTTCCGCTGGGTGGCGCTCAGCGGCAGCAGTCACTATGTTTGTGATCATGCCTGGTGAAGACCTTCAGGAGAGAGGACTCCAGAGCTACTACAGGAAGTGGCCAGGACAGTATGATGAGTGTGTTCAAAGCCAGGATGGAGAATTTTGAAGGGTTCATGGTAGTGGATCTTTTATTATGAAACATTTTTAAATGTAACATTCACTATATATTTTATCGCACCTTGTCTACACATAAATGTACACATAGAATTTGCATGCATATGTGTTCACAGCACACACATGTATAAAACAGGCACTCACCCATATGAGACACATGTGGGAACTCTCTTCAGTCTTGAGCCTCCCTCTGCAACTTCGGCCTCCTGACCCGTGGTTCCACCTGCTGGCTTTGCTCTCTGGACCCGTGGTGCTCTGAGCCCCTCTTCTGCCTCCCCTGGCTAGTTTTGTCACCTGCCAACCATCTCAGATGCAGGCAGCCTGGCCAGGAGCTCTGGGTGGGCTGGGTTCCTCCGTGACCACCTGTGACGCACCTGTCACCATTGTCTGAATGATATCCCCAGATCTGTGTGGATGAAAGGCAAAGCCCATGCTGTTGATCTGAGTTTCCCAGACCTGTGTGATGCAGCCTAAGAACAAATCTAGGAACGAAAAGCAGAAACGGAAGAGCCGCTTGGGTCACAGTGACACCGGGCCAGCGTGGAGAGCTGAGTGCTGTGTCTCCCGCCTGTGAGTCTGCTCGGCTGCTTCCACCAGGGTCACCCAAGAACTGTTCCACTGATATGGTTCAGATAGCACAGCCGGCTCCATCTCCATGGCGATGTGTTGGCGGGAGTGCAGGAAGTGGGTGCCCTGCAGTCCTCTTCCTGGGTGTGCAATCCTGGGCCACAGTGCTTAACAACTCTCTTAACTATAAAAAGCCCATGTCAGCATGAGAAGAAGCGTTTCCATCCAGGGTCGCCTATAATCTCTGAAATCAAATGAAGAAACAACGAGCCAGGGACAGGTTGTTTACTTAGAGCCAAAAATATGGAAGATGAACTATCCCAAAGTCTGTACCTTTGAGCATTCGTGATGTTGCCAATGGGAAATTTCACCTCAACGTGTGGGACTGGAGAGGCCACGAGCACTAAAACTGGAAGGAACTGTCTGTGAAGTGCACATGAAACATAAAGGAATTTCGCATTTAGATTTGGATCCCACACCCCGACTTCAAAATCAGAAAAGTCAGAAGTACTCGAAGAGCCGAGCCATGGGGGGCACTGACGCAGCCATCACCTGAGCTCGATGTGTGGCCTCTCCCTCAGCACCACATCCATCTGGGACTGAGAAGGAACTGAAGCACCCTGCTCTCTGGAGGGTGCTGCCCTGCCAGAGCTACCCAGAAGCTGGACAAAGTAAACACACAGATAGGCCAAGGCACGAAGGTGCCCCGTGAACCAAAGCTCTCCCCATGGGTAGGTTCAGGCCACGTCACTTGGGCAGCAGCTGACACACACAGGTAACGCAGGGAGGCAGGGCCAGTGGAGATGGCTCAGCAGGGTCTGCCAACGGCTGCCCACCACACGCCACCACGACACGCTGTGATGGCCCCTGTGTGGTAGTAAGAGGTCAAAGGAGAACATGGTGAGCTGTGGGAGTGGGGACCCTCTGTGCACTGTACCACTGCAGCTTGCATCATGGAGAAGAGCTCAAGGATCACCATGAGACAAAGAATGAGGGAAAGAGCAGTATCTAGTCCCAAGACCGTGCCAGGTAAGAACAGCCCCAGGGAAACCACAGATGCCTCCTGAGCAGCTGGCTGGGCACTGGCAGCGCCGAGACCATCAGGCCCGAGATGCCGCAGATCTCGCTGTTCTACACCAGTCCGCAGCCTGTGTGCCTGGGAGAGCAGTGACAGGCATCTATGTCCTGCTGCTCTGTGTCATCAGAGCACTGCCTCCTTCCTTCCAGAACAAGGCCCTGAGCACTCATGCTCTCCTCGGGAGAAAAGAGGCTCGGTTTGCACAGAGCCCATTAATCCCCCCACTTCTGCATTGTGGAGAAATACAACACAATGGAAAAAAAAAACTTAAAAGAAAGCTCACACTCTCCGCGGCTGACTCAAAATTTTCTACAAGAGCCCTGTATTTATAGTTGGAAGGGAACAGGGAAGCAGCTGCTTGCTGTTATTTCGAAGAACTTCAGGCTTCTGACCAAAATAGTCTCTGAACTTTTGAAACTCTCATTCTAATAGTCTCGGGGAGGACTGAACCGATGATCCTTGAATTTGAGACGATATTTTTAGTGTTGAGACAAACTGTCCACTGCCACCCGCTCGTTTGCTGGCTCCACATGCTGAGCTGTGCTGCCTGACTGGTGCCCAGGGAAACCCAGATGAGGGCTATTTTCAAGCACAATAAAAGTGTGTATTAAATCAGTTTGCAGATTCTGTGGTCCGATGCACTCTGCACACCTGTGTTCCCTGCACACTTGTGTCAGGCACAATGCGCCACATGCCACTCACACCATTTCCTTCCTTTCCCAGAAGCAGCTCTGGTGGAATAAAGGTGGGCATGGTGCTGGCTCCTGTAACCAGAAGTCTTGTCCTGCTTCTCTCCCTCAGCACACATGTGAATCATCTAAACTAGACCTACCCAGCCTCTGTCCACTGTCTGTGGATATCCAGCTGGGGGCAGCACCCATGTGACTCCTGCAGATCCCTGGCCACCAGCCTGGTTTTCACCCACTGACTATGTCTCCCCAAATCAGCATTGGTGGTGGATGTGGACCGCGTGCCCTCTGTGGGTCAAGTCTCCTGGTAGGTGATGTGTGGAAGCCTCACCTTGGGACTCTGTGCCCGCTGCTCTGGTCTGGGTGGGGCACTGGGTGAGACCTTCCCCTGTAGGGCCCTCTTGCTCACTAAGGAACAGGTGTAGGTGCAGCTCAACTCTCAGATGTGGGAACTGCGACCCTGAGGGAGGACACGCAGAGCTAGGGAAGCCAGAGCTGAGGATTAGTTTCCCACCTTGCCTCCGAGGCCTTCCTCGAGGTTTCTGTCATCTGGGGTCCTTCATGTGCTTTTGCTAGAGTTGGCTTCTCTTGTTTCCAGAGAGCCCTAAGATCCAGGCGTCTATTGAGAAGGTGGTGAAAAGTGTTGCCTGCCAGGTGATGAGTTCGATGGAGCCTTGGAGAACACTGAATAAAACCCAGGATGGGCCAGGAGGGCATCTTACAGATGGGCAGGTGGAGGCTCAGGTGGGCATGTGATGGACCGCGAGTCACCCAGTCTCTGAGAGCGCAGAGATGCTCATGTCTTTCGTTCATTTTTAAAATTCAAATCTTTATTGGTATATTATGAATACACAAAATCATCGTATTCAACATTGAGAGTTTCTACCAGAATATAAAATGACTTGATTCTCATTTTTTGCCCTTCCCCCACCTGCCCTGCAACCCCCCCAACCCCTATATTCATTCTCTCTTTTGTGCACCCTCATCTCCACTTCCTCTTCTCTCTCCTCCTCTATGTCCCACCCTCCTTCCTTCCCTCCCTTCTTTTGCTTCTTTCTGGTGGTTTCTACTTAGAATCTATGTCTGTGTACTGAGCCACATCCCCATTCCATTCCATTTATTAGAGACAAGGTCTCTGTACATTACTAAATTGCCAGACTGGACTCTAAGTTGAGTTCCTTCTGCTTCAGCCTCTCAAAGTGCTGGGACTATAGTCCTGTACTTTTAAGCTTGCTTCAATTGAAATCTTTCTGATTATACAAATATTGGCCCTTTTTCCCTTCATGGGAGAACTGGCATTTTCTTTTGCTCACTAATTTAATTTCTAGAGCCAGGGCAAAGGAGTTCTATGTCTGATTTTACTCCAGGTGAGATAGTTCTCAGAGGCCTTTGGAGAATTATGTTTCTTCTTAAAGTAAATGGCCATATATGCCCCCAAATTCCAGACTCCTTAAAAATTTGACCCAATACAAGGTAGGTAGGTATGTAGTCTGTAAAATCTTTAAGGATGTCGTGTGAATGTTCTCACTGATGTGAGAACAGAGAAATGGTAGTAGGATTGGTTAGTATGGTCACTCAGGGCTTGCGGGGGCATGATAGAGAACCTGCCACGGACCTCCAAATGTTTGTCCCTCCAAGTGAAAGGGCTCGAGACTCCCCACACTTACCCTGTCTTCCTTTCTCTGCTCAATCATTTGCATAAAATTGAAAGAAGACTTTACAGGAACCGGGGCTGAGAACAAAGTGGCCGTGCCTCCCTCGCTTTGCTCCTGCCAAATAATCTGTAAATTACAGACCATCGCTGTTTTTTCATTAATTGCACATATTCTTTTTCATTTGGCTGCAAATTCCATCACTTTGGCCAAAAATGTGTACTTCTGCAGCAGCACAAAGTAAGCACTTTGAAAGGACAGGCAGTTCAGAAAGAGTAGGTAATTACACGAAGGAAACCAAATGCAAATGGGGAATAAAGCCCCCAAGACGGAAATCTGAGAAAACGATGACGCTGAACCAAGTCACCTGATAGTGGTTTAAATGCTAGATAAATGAACAGCACCGCAGTTCGGCTAGATGTGCCCTGAGCTCTCATCTTTCTGCCCTGTTTCCACGGCTGGGCGGTAGGATTATTTTCCTTTGGCCTCCACAGCGGAAGGAGAGTTCCAGTCTTCACTATCAGTTGTCCCCGTCAGGGCCGTTCGGAGCACCTGGCAGGCAAATGCTGTCACGTTGGAGGTTCGGCTCGAGTGACACACGCATGCTATAGGCATCACAGTCCCACTGCTGCTTTCCTCAAGGGAAACTCGGATGTAGAAACACTAGCGACCGTTCCAAGAATTCAGTCAATGGCAGTCAGCGGTACAGCCTCCCTCCTGTTTTGCTTTTAAACACTGATGCTCTTCCGTTCTCTTCCTTCGTGGGAAACCCAGTGAGACAGGGTGGACCACCCTGGTGTTTCTATCCGGGCTTCCGATGAGGGTGAGGGGTTGGAACCTCCTGGACTTTCACCCCTAGGAGTTGGAGATGGGATGGTGGATTCTGTGTCTGCCTGGGATGGGTGGGCTGGTCCAGACTAGCCAACTCTGCATCACAGACTGAATGTAGTTATCCCTAGAGGTGGGGCATATCTGGATGCTCCACACGAGCCTCATGCGCTTGAAGGCAGGGCTTTGGGAGGAGGCCGGTCATGGAAGGGGGCAGCTGCCTTACTGTAGGCAGACTGGCCTGGCCCGAGAACTGTCCCTGGGAGAGTGACTAGGACGGGTGGACCTGGCTCCGCCCTTGACCTCTCCCTGTGTCCTGACCCATACCAGGAGCAGCTCCCCTCTGCTGTGCCCTATGCCAGGCTGCCCTGTGCCAGGCTGTCCTGCCTTGGAGTCGGTCAAACTATGGGCTAGATAAACCTCTCCTCCTTTGGTTCTTGTTATCTGGTATTGTGTCCCAGCGACTAGCAAACTAACTCAGACTTAACAAAAATATGAATAAGTATCTCATGATTTTTACTTCTTAAGAAAAAGGGCTGGAGACATTAGCTGCTGGATTCCTGCTGGAACAAAATCTAAGTTCTCAGGAGGAAGCTCTCCCACATCCCCCTGAGCTCAGATATTTTCAAAAGCTTAATCTTACTGGAATAAGATTCACAGTTGGTAAAGTGAACACAAGTCTCCTGGTCTATGGTCTTTGCTCATCCTAGAAAAGCATTTTTTTCCTTTTGCTTTTAAACATATTATTTGACTTGTGTAGGATTAGTAGACTGGAAAGATTTTGCAGGACATTACTTCCCCTATTTAATCACATAATTATATGTATTTTAATGGAAAGTTAATTTGCAATTTCTACAAAATCAACATCCCGTTGGGTGGTAGTCTGGGAAGAATAGTCAAGCCATTTTCCTGGACATGTACATTGCGCAGTGTGTCACTCCAGGGCCCTTGCTCACACCAAAAGAGGTCCTGGGAAGCGACTCTTTGTCCACCTCTCTCTAATTTTTCATCTTTCCAGAAGAATCACAAAAGGAAATGGTCCAAAGTTTTGAACTTTTCAAATTTGCTGGGCCTTCATAACTCACCAGTGCAGCAAGCTTTGGGGAAAAGAAGCTGCATGGAGCCTCCCAGTGCCTCTGCTTTATTACATCTTCACTTTGGAGGATTTTCACAGAATAATTTTCCAGAGTCACTGTCTGCGTCTTGGTGACACGGATAACCCTGACTCCAACATGGGCGGTGCTTCCCGAAGATCTCACACTGCACGGGTATGAGACTGGATCGGGAGGAAGTTACCACAGTGTTCCGGGGAGGGCATCCCCAGTGTCAGCCCCGGGCTCAGATGATCCTCTGGCTCTCTGGTAAAAGATTGGGAGAGTCTGGCTGGAAGAGGCTGAGACCGTGCTGCAAACCCAGTTGTGGTGGCTCCTGAGGTCCCCAGGAAGCTGTCACGAGAGCCCACCCCTGCCTGTGTGTCACTCCCGGGAACGGGCACCTGAAGCCGGCCCAGAGGCCTCGGGAGCCGACTCGGCTCCCGGCTCTGCTGCCACCAGCTCCAGGTGGCCCTGGAGCAGACCTCGCTTCTGCTCCCAGGTTCGTGAGACTCAGTTCTCTTACTGGCAAACTATGCTGGAACCAAATAGCAAACGGGATCTCTGGGAGAGTCACTCTCAGCTCCGCCTCCTTTTGCGAGAAGGGCGGATGGAGCCCTAACAGCAGATCGCCGGTCCTCGCACAGGCAGCTCCATCCTCACGGTCCAGGCTCTCAGGGTCACTGGGCCTAGACCTGGGGCTGCTCATCGGGTGGGACCGAGCATACGGCCAGCAAAGCGGCCCAGCACACAAACTTCCTTTCTCTGCGTTCGCGCACTGATGAGACAAAGCTCCAGTGCTCACAGTTCAACAATGGAGAGGTATAATTCGGCTCAGTCTCAGGCATTCAGTTCAGGGTGGCGGAAGGGTGGGGAGCAAAGGTGCTCGGCTCATGGCAGCCAAGAAGTGTGGGGGGAGGGGACAGCCCAGACAGGAAGAGTGGAGCCAGACAGAGGTGCCCAGGCACACTGCAGCGCTCACCTGGACACACCTGGGAGTGTGCCTGGCCGGAGCTGGTCGTGGATGGCTAACCCCAGCTTTTAAATCATACAACTCAGAACATGTTGGTTCCAACATAATTACAAACCTCACCTGAGCAAGTCTTTTTACCTGCTTCCCACTTACTCTTGACAGGGCCCCTTCCTCTCCTCCCTCTTCCTCGTTTTCTCTCATCTGATAGAAAGCGTGATCCTCTTGTGTCTGTGTAGTAGAGCAGCTTTGTGTTCGCTTTCAAAGTTGTGAACAAGAGACATGAACTGAGAAGGTGGAAATAGTTGGTGCAGGATTTCTTACCAAAGTGAATTGCGATCCTCCCCTCCCCAAGACAACCCCTGTGGCTTGCATGGAACTGCATTACTATTTTGGATGTAGTTTCTGTCAGGTTTAGTTAGTTTTTGACTTAGAAAGAAAATTAAAGTGTGTGAATCTCCTTTAGTTTAGATAACACAGAAATTCTGCAACTCCAAATCTTTGTTTTACTTTTCTTATACAAGGAGGAAGATAAAGAAAAAAATAATCTTTATTGAAATGTGGTATCATTCTTTCTACCCACCAGGTTAGATGTCTGTCTAGTTAGGAGGGAGATTTTAATTAGAGAACATAAAATTTAAATGGGTTGGAAAATGTCAACATGGTTCCCTATTTTGAGCCCAACACAGATGATAGAACAAGAGGGTATAAATGAAAATTAAAGAAAAACAAATTCAGAACAGATGTCAGGAAGTGTTTCTTCTTCTTTTTCTTTTTTTTTTTTTTTCCCTGCTGAGAATCAGAAATGCTTAGAATAGTTTACCGGGCAAGATAGTTAAGGCAAAAAGAGAGAGGGCATTAAATAAACAATTAGATTGCAAATAACTTGCAAAAACAATGAGACACAGTGAATCAAATGATTTCTAATCTTTCTGTGTGTTTGGATGTCTTTGGATAACATGAAATCTTTGACCTTCCTCAAGCCTTAAATTTTCGATGCAGCAGAGAACTTGCACATTTTGGGGGATTGTGGTTTCTGTGTGTCGAGTGTGAGTGTGCTGAGGGCCACGTTGGAGACTTTCACGCTGGAAACCTTCCATTCAAACATGTGCACTTCAGGAGAAACATGTAAAGACATGAAGTTCCAAGAGCACAGAGGTGGTGACCACGAGGACTCGGATGTGTGGTGGATCTGGGTGGAGACTTGTGGCACTTATATTCATCAGCAGTTCAGGTATAATCAGGAATCTCAGCCCCTTAGACTTGTTATTGTCTGGGTTGTAATAAGTATTGTTACTATTAGTAGTAGTATTTTGGCCACACTGCACCTTGACCCCAAGGTCTTTGCATTGAGCAACATCTCCAACTCCTTTAAATTTTTTTTTTTTTTTTGAGATAGGGTCCCAGTAAGCCATTAAATTGCCCAAGCTTGGTTTGCATTTGGCACCCTCTCCCCACCCCCGCCTCAGCCTTAAGGAGTGAGTTATAAAAGTGTGCCACCAGGCGTGGAAAATGCCTGCTGCAGTCTGTGCCTCCTTGTAAGACTGGCAGGCAGGTGCAAATGCAGGCTGTGTCCTGAACCCAGCTATCTGTGTTCGGTCCTGTGCAGTCTTTAGCCATGATGAGCTTTTACCTATACATGGCATCACTTGGCATAAGCGTCTCTGGCTCAGCACAGGGTGGACGCTGCTGTCGATCTCTCCCCGTCGCAACCTCTGAACGTGGCAGCCGGATGACACATCTCCACCTGATGTCAGCAGCTACTGCCTTCTAGCATCTGTTTCAATGTTTTAAAATACTTTATTGAGTCTTCTCCTATCGAGCACAACGACAAAATCAGAGCAGCGTGTATGTAAGGTTTGCGTCACCTCGAGACACTGTTGTGCTGTGGATGAGTCAAGTTGACTCAGCCGCCGCTCCCTCCTATGCAAGTCTTAGGTTCTTCCACTTAGAAGCACTTCATAACAGCAAAGTCAGAAGTCAACAGTCTTAAACAAAGAGGGTATACTGAGCAAATGGAAACTGTCAGGAGTTTTAGGTGATTTCTGGTCATCACTGTATTTTAATGCACTTTTGAAAATAAACATGAGCCGTGCTGTGTGCACTATTCTGAGACCCTCTGACCTACTCTCATAGCACTGAGGACACTTTAAAGACCTCAATGTGTATCGTCAGTGGTGCGATCTCCTAAGAATGAGTAACTTCACCACCCACTGCCTTCCCTTGACCTCTCCTCCCTCTTCCTCTTTTTCTCTCAGCTGATAACAGTTTATCTTCCACTTCCTTGTGGCTTTTCTGATTCCTCAGATGAGGAAGAATGTGGAGTATCTGTCTCTCTGAATCTGGCTTGCTTTGCTGAGCACAGTGGCCTCCAGCTCCTCCGCTTTCCTTTAAATGACAAACTCTCCTTACAGCTGAGCATTACTCAAGAGTCTCTGGATCCATGCCCTTGTCTGTCCACGGGGTCTCGGCTGGCTCTCCTGGCTCTTGTGGACTGTCCACAGTAAAGATGGGTGTACGGGTCTTCCTCATGTGCTGATGTTAATTCTTGGGGCAGACACGGAGAGTGGCAGCCTCGTGGTTTGGTGGCTTGATTCTTAGTTTTTAGAGAAACTTCCATGCTGATTTTCATAGTGGCTGCGCTAATCACACCAAAAGTGCAGAAAGGTGCCTTCCCCTCACAGGCATTTTTGTTTGGGTTTTGGTTTTCTGTATTGTCTGTGGTAGTCATTTTGACTGGGACAGGATGGAATCTCAGCGTACTTTTGACTTGTATTTTCCTAGTGGCTCAAGATGCTGGACATTTTCTTATGTCCCCCGTGGCCATTTGTGCTACTTTTGAGATGTGTCTGTTCCATTCATTTGCCCATGTATTTATTGAGCTATTAGGTTTCCTAGTGGTCTGAGTTCTTTATGTATGTGAGGTATTAATTCTGTCTGGGCAAGCAGCTGGCAGAGACGTTTTCTTGCTCCCCCTGCTGGTTGTTTCCTTTGCAGGGCAGAAGCTTTCGAATGGAGGCAGTCCCATGTGTTAATTCTGGCTGATTATTTGAGCGCTGATGGAGTTGTGCCTGTGCCTGTTGACTTCAACATGTCCCCCATGTCAAGTTTCAGATCCTTCACTTGGGCCTTTGAGGCATCATGAATTATTTTGATACAGGTGTGGTATAGGGATCTATCCATCTTTGATGTAGGCTATTTTTCCAGCACCATCTGTTAAAGAGGCTGCCCTTTTCCCTGCGAGTGTTTTGGTGCTTGGGAAAGTATCGAGTGGATGTAGCAGTGGGTTTATTTTGGTGACCTCTATTCTGTTCCACTGGAATATGTGTCTGTGTTTGGTGCTTTTGTTACTAAGACTTTGTGGCATAATTTGAAATCAGGTTTTGTGACACATTGAGTTTTGTTCTTTTTTTGTGTAGGATTAAATTGGCTGTTTGGGCTTTTGTATTTCCATATGAATTTTAGGGTTGTTTTTTCTAGTTCTGTGAAGTGTGCCAGTGGAAGTTTGATGAGGCCCTGACTGGATCTGTAGACCCCTCTTGGAAATATGGCATTTAATGATATTACTTTTGCTGACCCATGAACCCAAGTGGTCCTTCCATCTTCTAGTATTGGCTTCAATTTTTTTCTTGGTATTCTGCAATTTTCATATTCAAGATCTTTCACTTTCTTCATTAAGTTGATTCCTAGATATTTTTAAGCTGTTGTGAATGAGATTGTTTTCCTGATTTCTTTTTCCTATAGTTTATTACTAGCACGGAGAAAGCCCACTGATTTTGAGGTTACTTTTATAGCCTGCTATTCTGCGGAGTGCAGTTGTCAGCTCTCAGGCTTTTGGTGGGGTCTTTAGGGTCTTCTAAATACAAGACCATGTCCTCTGCAAATAAGGAGACTTATATCTCACTCTCCTGTTTATTGTTTCTAGGTTTCTTTCACTTGTATAATTGCTCTAGCTAAAATTTAAAATATTGTATTTATTATTGTGGTGAGAATGGATATCCTGACATTTTTCCTCATAGATTGATGTAGACTGTGAGTTTGTCACAGTGGCACGTTTACATTGAGGATGACCCTTCAAAACCCACTTTCTTCAGGGCTTTTTGTCATGAATGGATAGTGAATCTTATTCAAGCAGCCTAATCAAGAAAGAACAGGCTGGAGTGGAGTTACATGAGCAGACTGATGGGATTGCCATAGGGTCTCCTGTTCTTCTTGGAAGGAGGTAGTATTGGGTCCAAGGCAGTTTGAGAAACAAGAGAAGCACAAGGTGGCAGAACCTCCATTAATCCAGTTGTAGGTGCTTCTGCATTGGAGTTTAGGAAAGCATATCTTACACTCAGTGTAATCAAACGGTCGGAATGTGCTTTTCCGTACCCAAACCAGTGCTTCCTCTGTGGTGCGCAGAGCAGACAGCACCTCCTGAGATGCTAAGGCAGGGCTGCAGGACCTGAGATGTGAGCATCTGTCCTTAGCAAACCAGCTTTTGTTTCTATTGTGCCGCAATGCAGCGACCCAGGGCCTCCTGGCTTCTGGGCCAGAACTAAAAAATAACAGAGTGTTTGGGGAAAGAAAGCATATTTTATAAAACACTGTAGTGGAGCTATTCTGGGATTATAAGGCAGTTAACTTCAGCCGAAGATCTTTCTGAGCCAGGCCAGGAACAGTTCAGGGATGGAAATGTCAAAAGGGGTGAAGGTTGCATTCTGCTGGCTCATCCTTTCCCGCTTTCTTAAGCATTTCTCTGAGATTGTACATTTTTCTTAATTTTGGGAGCTGCTCTTTAAAGGAGTGTTTCAAACATTGATTTTCATGTCATCATTCTCCTAGTGCCATCTGGCAGCCTGTGCCCTTCCGCTGCCACAACTTGCTCCTCCTTGTTTGGGGAAGTGTCTGTTCTCAGATGGAGCTGGACCCCCCCCTTTCTTTCTCTCTCTCTCTGTCTCTCTCTCCCTCTCTCTGTCTCCTTGTCTCTTTCTCAGTCTCTCCTCTCTCTCTTTCTCTTTTGCTTTACAGAGGAATAAAGGTGTCAAATATTTTTTAAAATTTAAAACTATAGGCATTTCCTAAAATTACCTTTTGACAATTTGCAATTGCAGTATCTACACTTTCTTGAGCAGTACCGAGCTCTCCACGTGCTGCTTGTTAGTTTATTTAACTGCGCGGGGTCTTCACTGCACTGCCAGCCTGGAGAGGGCTGTGGTCATCGGCAGTTGAGCCGTGGATGTACACAGCTGAGTCTGCTGCTCAGATGCGTGTCCGGTTGCGGGTGCTGGGCTGAGCCTGTTGGGCTCCATTCACTGCTTCCCGCTCCGCTCCTTCTGGCAGGCCTTTCCATCATGATGCTCCTGCCTCAGAGAAGCTGACCAGGTATAGAGGCTTCTGGATCCACTTCTGTTTCTCTCCCCTAGGTGGTGGGTGTCAGGAGTTTCTCCATGGCAGTGCGGCAGTGACCTGTGCGCACACTTTTTAAATGTTTGGTGTTGCTCATACTGCACAGTGATGGGCTCTTGAGGGAAGTCGGTGTATGCGTTTGATGGATCTTAGTTGCCCTCTGAATGCTCTTTCTCTCTCCTGCTGCCTGTCCCTTCCCTATCTGTGGAAGTCTACCTGCTGGTGTCTTGTCCTCTCCTTTATTTTAACTCTTTATTAACTCTTCATAGAAGAGACATGACACAATATTTAACTTTCTGAGTGCCGAGGTTTACATCCGAAGCCTCATGTGCTCAAAGGTCAGACTGTGGAAAGGAGTTTGGACTGTAGGGGCTTATGCCTGATTTGCCGCTAGAAGCCAAGCTCTGCTTGGAAGAGGTAGGTCACAGGGGGAGTGGATGACCCGGCAAGGCCTGTCTCCCTTCCTCTTGATCTCACTCTGCTTCCTGTTCACCATGACATGAGCTGTCTCTCCTCTGCCAGGCCCTGCTGCCATGCCATCTGACTGTGGACTAAAACCTCTACAAACTGAGCCCCCAAAAAGTCCTCCTCAGAGCTGTGGGTGACAGGTGTCATGTCTCAGGGATAGCAGTGAAAGAGACAGACGCTGAGTTTTCACAGCACTGAAAGTGTTTTGTCTCATCTGAGCCTCAGAATGGGGGTGACTTTTACTGTGACTTCCTTTTGTGAGTGAGTTTCTGGAGGCTGCTGGGCTTCCATAACTTTCAGCATGTTGTGGGAGGAGCTTGTGATGTCAGGTGAACACACCTGGCTGATGCTCTCTGACCTTGGCAGGTGCTGTGACATTGCTAAGTAAGTATCTGCCTATGCCCGGTGTCTAGAGTCAAGGCTGTGCCAGCTCTGTATGCCTGCTTCCCCCATGTGCCTGGTTCAGAGGTTTGTCTAAAGATATACAGTCTAACTCGTATCTGCCTATTATAAACTCAGTTTCTTTGTGAAATAGTTGTGCATCTTTCTTAAAAGACGACTTCTAGTGCAAATGATAAAAATGACACTGGATTCTGTACAGAACATAAAAGTGAGTGAATCAGGAGAGAAGCGAAGCAGGCAATGCCTCAGATCTGAGAGATGAACAAGTTCACAATTTCTCCCCTCCAGAAATGAGAAAAAGACACTTGCAAAACTTGTAAATGATTCAGCCAGTGAGAAATGCTGCTCAGCAAGCAGAAGCAGGATTTCAGTGAAAGCTGGAAAGGGGTAACTGCACGGAGAGAGGCGCCGAGGAAACAGCTCAGCTGGAAGAGCCTCACTGGTGCCCAGGGAGTGCAGACACAAGCGGAGTTGTCTTTGAGCCGCCCTCCAGTGCCACTGAGGAAGGAGGGCCCCGGGGCTGCAGCAGCTCTGCAGGAGGCAGAGAGGAGAGTAGAGGATGGCATCCTGTGCCTTGAGGAGGGTGACACCCAGAAAGACCCTGCGGGGAAGCACTCCGGGCCGGAACAAGGGCCCAAGGCAGGCTCCAAGCCTCACACGGTGGTGCCCGCTTGTCTTCTGAGCACTGCGCACATTTCAGCCCAGCCTGATACATTCAGAGAGCCAATGAGTCCTTGTCTCAAACAAAAATAGAAAGGGCTCTGGATGTGGCTCAGCGCAAAGGCCCTTGTTTCTTCCTCAGTAGCCTTGGAAGGAAGAAAATCTCTTGTGACAGAAATGTCTCCTGAAGGTAAGAATTGAGGATGAGCCAGGCAGGGTGCTACACTCCTGAAATCCCCACACGTGCAAAGCTGGAGGTTAAAGGCCATGATGGAGTCTCCTAGACATTGGGAACATATCAGATTTTAAGATGGAACTGAATTTGCTTGGTGATTTCTCCAAACCCTGGATAATTAGAAGTAACAATGAGACCTTCATCCCCACGACATCAGAGTGGGAAAACCAACATGGCAGCCATGGCCTGGGTGGTTTGCGCCTGACAACTCTCATTGACATGAATTTGGCTTTGAAATGTGTCAAGACCCTGCCACACTCTCCAGGTAGAGACATGTCGATTCAGCTCACCTGGTCAGAGCACCTCTTTCAAAGTCTGTGCTCTTTCTGTGCTGGCCGCAGTGCTCAGGAGGGTGTCAAGAAGACTTGACCCCAGAGCCTGAGGGAGACCAGGATAAGGGCAAGGTGGGGCCTGTCTCCATCCACTGGGTGGCCGTGAGCTGAGGACACATCTCCTACACGTGGGTGCTTCCCATGGGACAGTGCGACTCCCACAATGCACTGAACTCCATCTTGCTTTTATATGTTTTAAAGATACTTCTCTATCGATATTGCTCACAATTTAATTACAATAATTAGTGTAGTTTTCCAATATTATTTTTGCATTTGATTATATGCCTACCAGTGCTGCAGCTGTGTTTACCTGTGTGCCTTTTGTCTTAGGCTCCATTTGAAAGGAAAAGTAAATATCATTTTTATATATAGCTTTCCACTTGCTTTGTGAACTATTTTCATAATATCCCAATTTAGCTGCAAACATCCTCGCATGTACCCAGAGCTCTTCAATTAGGGTGAGTGTGGGACAGAGATTGGGGGGCGACATCAATTCCCTGGCCCCAGCAAGCGACGTTTTCCAAGTGCTAGGAAAATAAATATATTTTTCTTTATCAAAACAATGTAGATAATTTGTAGTCATATTTGGCTACCCATCACTTTGCGGGCGAAATAGAACAAAACAAAATCCTTTTTGGCTACTCTGCCTCAGAGGAGGGGAAGAGAAAACAAGTTGCTGACCAGGAGCCAATTTTAACTTGACTGTTCAGTAAAAAGGGGGGCAGAGGCCTCTTCTGACCACGAGCACGAGTCAAGGCAGAGCGGGGCGTCGGGAGGCTTGAGCACAGAGGTGGGTTGGGACAGGGCACACTGAGCCTGGAAACCCCCCCAGAGGAAGCTGGGCTCAGGCTCTAGGTGTAGACTGTGGTGGTTCACTTAGGCAACTAGGAGCGAGAACTCGGTCATCTGTCCTCTCCCTCTTATCTGGGGGACAGACAACTACATTGGAGGAGCGTCAGCCTCTGTTTTGCCTAGCAGGGATCCTCTTTAAGCCACACACTGGTGTCATCCAGTCCCACAGTGTGCCAGGTTGGTCTTTGTTGTCAAGTGGATGGAATAGAAAAGAACTGACAGAAGGTTGCGTGTTTGTAGCTGGGACCCAAGCTTCCACCTGCAGCACTTTGTCTCAGTCCGCTGCTCTGAGGACAGTCAGTTGCCACATGATTGTTTCTCTGTGGAGAGTTCCACAAGAGAGGAGCAAGATCCTGGTGCCATCTTGGAAATGGCCCTCCTGCCTTTGCAGGGGTCTCTGTGTTGTCCATCCGGCAGCAGCTTGATTGAAACCTCACAGGAAAACTTGAGCCCAGCCATCAGCTAGGCCATTCTCAAACTTCTGGCCCTCAGAAACCATGCGTGGCAGTGAAGTTTGCTGTCTTAAACCACGTGGTTCTAGAGCAATTTGCAAATAACTTTTGCCAGCTCTCCTCTGTAACTGCTCTCAGGTTTGAGCTGTAGCTTTTCTCACTCACTTTCTCTCCTGGCTGCCTCTCCTTCTCCATGAATTTGCTGCTTTTCCGCTTGTCCTGATGCCTTTCTCTAGTGCCTCATCACTCAGCATCCACCCTTTCCAATCTGCAGGAAGACTCGAGTCCACTTATGCTGACAGAGCAGGCGAGTTGGAAATGATCCCTCATCATGTCACTTGCCTGCCCTGGTGCTTCTGCGGCTGGTGCCATGGCCACAAGAGAAAGCAGGACGAGTGAGTTCTTTTCATTTTTGTCGTGAAAGATCTATGAGGGCCTGGAAGGTTTTAGTAGGTTCTGAAAATCAGCACACTGTTGTCAAAAGAAAGCATGGAAGACACAAATCAGAGGTTATTCAATCCAACTCCATCGTTTGTTCCAGGGGACCACTGATGCTCTGAAGGGGGACGCCCGATGGAGGATGGAGGTGCAAATCCAGATGTTGCAGCTGGACTGGGTCCACCACACTTGCCAGAAGTTTCCTTCAAAGTGGCTGATGAGTGACATTAATCACAGCAGGAACATGGAACAGGACTCATGCTGGCTGATGTGTGAGCCTGTCACCTTGGTGAATTCACTTGTGGCTTGTGGGGCCATCTTGGACAAGTGCAGCCGTTAATTCCCTTTTACAGAAGGACAAGTGAGATCCCCAAGGATAAGTCGCTCAACATCATCTCTTCCTACTGGGGAGAAGGGCTTTGAACCAGGTGTCTCTGTTATCCTGCCGAGCTGCCGGCCGTACCTTCATAACACCTGCTACCATCCCTACATCCCTGCCACATGCATGTCCACAATCAGGAGCAGCATCCCAGCACAGTCTTCCCAGTGTTGCTACTTCTGTGCTTTGAAATCAGAAACTGTCAGATTCTGCTGGAAATCTTTTTATTTCAGTTAGAGACAGCACAATCTTTCTGTGTGAGGAAAGAACAGTGCGTGGTGCCGGAATACCATTACAATGTTCCATGAGGACTGTGTCTAGGGCCTTTTAGAGAGATGGCAAGGGCTTCTGCATTTGGGGTCTTTTGATGCATAAGCCCTAAAGTGTGGATAGATCAAAGTACTTGTAATTTATCCTTGCACCTTTTTCCTCAGCCAAGTTCTGGATGCAGTTTCATGAACACACCCTTTGCCCATAGCCCTGTCCTCATCCTCAGAACACAGTTTGGGAGGAGTGCTAATTGTAAAGGGTGCTAATGGCCCTCACAGAGGCCATGACGTCAGAAACTTGCTTTTACTTTAAATTTAGGTCCAGGGGTCTCTAAGCCTTGTCTACAAATTCACCAGTCCTCTGGCCAGGGTGATCATTTTATTTTCACTTCAGCTCTGTCATTGCCCATTTCATAATGAGGTTGGCGATCACTTTAATACTGGCTTCAGAGTGCTCTAAGCAGTCCAAGGGGAACAGGGTACTTTCTGAGTTGCCTGGGGAACCTGAGCTCCTGGCAAGAGCTGTAGTGCTGCTTAGCTCCCAAATCCCAGGGAGGGGCAGGCCTGTCCCTGCCCAGAGGACCCGCTGCTGGATACGGTGCCCATGGCTAAGTTGACTTCCTGGGGACTCAGCATAGTTGGGCTCTGAATTTCTCTTCGAGAAAAAGCTGAAGTGGATTTTCTTCTCTGCTACAGTTTATGAGAATGTCTCTGCGTAGCCCTGGAGCCAGGTTCTAGGGGAGCAGTCACAGCTACGTGTCCCAAGGCATTCACAGAGCAAGGCCCGGAAATGCATGGGCCCAAGGAGACCTTCTAGAATGTGTCCAGAGTGCCAGGTTCCCACTGTGATCTTGAGTAGAGCACGGAGTCTGTGGCCCCACAGCTGGAGCAGGGTGGAGTCCTATAAGGAGGGAGCGAGTTCCAGTGTTGCAATGTACCCTTTTTATTTTGAGTCAGGATTTCCCTACATTGATAAGATGCCCAGACTGGACGTGAGCTTGTGATCCTCCTGCCTCAGCCTCCAGCAGACATACACCATCATACCCAGCCCATGCTGTTTTGAGAAAAACGTCCTTTGTGGGTGGAGTCCCAGCCTAACTTGGTCCAGGTGTGGACACTGTCTCCCGTCCCAGCCCTTCCTCGCCAGGCTGCTGTCAGCACCTGGTACCCTTAGGACTGCGATGGCCCAGTCCCACATGTGTGCTGTGTGCAGCTCTGTGTGTGTGGCAGGCGTGTGTTGGGGCTGATCGGCACTGCTGGTGCACTTGGGGGAGGGAGGAATGAAATGTTGTGATGACATTCAGTGTCGTTGTGCAACAGAAAATTACTAACCTGATAATTTGATTGGAAGTCTCAGGTGAGTTTTTTTGTATAAAAATATTAACCTCAAGTAGCTATAAACAGGTAAATGTTTTGTTCATCCCACTCACACGAAATAAATGCTTATGATATAAATTATGTATAATTAATACTCATGGGATAAAAAAGTGTATGCTAATAGGTTGTTAGTTAATTAAGAAAGAAATCAGTGGTAAACAAGGGTGATTATAATTTATCTTGGGACCATAAACAGAAATCATGCCTTAAATAATCTCTTTATAGATATGTTCTACAGCACAGTGCTCATTCCCACACAAGGCAGCCACTGCTGTACCCAGGAGCCACTCCCTGATCGTCAGCCAGGCACAGCTTGGGCCGGGCCGGGCTGTCGACTGCAGCAGCTGCAACGCAGCGGGGAGGTCATTCTGAGCCCACCTGGTGTCTCCGGGACATGCTTTAAAATATATTCTTTGGGGAACCAGAGGCTTCATTAAAAGAGGGACCCCCCAGATATCCAAATAATGAAAATGTGAGGAAGTCTGCAGGGTGAAACCTCAGGCTTCCGGCTGGTTAGTCTCTGCACCGGACATTAGGGGAGAAGAGGGCCTTCCGGGGCTCAGAGGGCAGAGCCAACCCTCCACGGTTCCCTGGGCTAGCAGGGAGGAGCGCTGTGGAGGAGGGTGAGGTGACACGAGGCCCTGCCCCACCCTCTGCTGGGGCGAGGTGGGGGCCACGCCTGGGTGTAGAGCAGATTCAGAGGCAATGGTCTGGAGAATCATTTGGGTTCAAGAGAGACATAGAAGGGAAGAAATTTGTTTGATCATCAGAGGGAGACAGAGTTAATAAGCTGCTGGGAAGAACCATGGATGGCAAGAGGCAGACGGAAGGCACGAGGTGTAGGTGTTGGGGGTCTGCGGTGGCAGGAGTCAGGGCCAAGTAGCTGTGGGCTGGTGGCTGGACCCAGGATTTCCCCCGGACAGGAGATCAAAGGGGATGCTTGCTGCTTGGTGGTCAGGTTGGCACTGGACTGTCATGGAGAAAGTGAGGACAGGAAGTGGGGTGCTGATGGCCCACACCCCAAGAGGCTCCCCCTCCTTACCCATGGTCCGGGGGACCCCGCCCAGGGCTCTCTGTCCTCACCCCCTGCCCCGGTCCATGTAACTCTGGAGGGCTCTGTTCTGATTTCCAAATGAGGAGACCGTGTCTCATCTGTCCTGGAAATTCAGTTTCCAGGTGTGCAGACTGCAATGAGAAGGCATTCTGTGTAACAGAACTGTCCGTGCAGCTGTCCGAGCCATCACTTGTGTCTGCAGTCATGGTGGCAGTTTGAAAGGGTCTACGTCTATGTACCATTCCCCTCATGGTGTGTTTATAATGTACCACAAGCATATATTGATAAAACGGGAAGCATGTCCTGAGAGATACTTGAGCATCTGGCTGGAGTCAGCATCTTTGTGTTTCTCAGGGCCGTGTTCACACTTTGTGGTTTTCACACACAGAAAACAGCTCATGACACCCTCTCTTGTGGCGGGCACAAAAATCCTTTAAGTGCTGGTTTTTCCACCTCCTATGTATAGAAACCTCACAATTTGGACATAACTACTGGTATCAGCAAAGGATGGATTGAATCCACATTTACAAACTTAAAACAGTTTCAGAGATACAAGTGGCAGAGAACAGCTGTATTTCGTACTGCTGACCAGGCTGGGAGTGTGGAGTGTGTGGTGTGTGGAATCACACGGCTGCTGTCCCACAAGAGGCAGGTCACTCCGATCAAGGTGGCCAGCCTCAACTTCGTAATCTGTAAAACAGAGTGATAAATCCTCCTCCCAAGACAGTGTCTGTCACCTACTGAAGAGTAGATATTATTCCCTCTACAGAAGAAAATATCATTCTTACAGTGGTTACCATCTTTGTAAATTTGGTCCTAAAACTTAACATTCATACATTGCAAGTTGAAACCATGCAAGGTATCCCAAATCTGAGAGTTTTAAAATTAGAACAAAATCTATAGAAGAAAGAGACACACACACTCACCGGGCAGTTCGGTTAAGTCTCATGATGGAGCACTCTGTTGACGAAGAATGTGCTCAGGACACAGGATGTCAGTTTAGGTGATTTTTGAGGCCTGTGTCTAGTCAGCATTACTTTCTCCCGAGGAAACAGTATTCGTAAGACTTATAAAATTGTAGATTTTTTTTTTGTTTAAAACTTTCTGTCATGGAATTGCTCAGCGTGTTTCCTTTTGTGTTCTTTTACGGTTCATCAAAATCGAGTCTCTTGGGGAAATGTGTAGCTATTTCATCCTCATAGTTCTAACACACTTGCAAATAACTGTAATTCACCTACTGCAGTAACAACTGACAGGTTGTGCTGTTTCTGACAAGAGGTGATTCCGAAGCTCCTGCCTTAACACTCTTGTGTGTATCTTCTTGTGAACATTCGCACACACTTCCGTTGACGTGTGTGTGCGGGCTGAGGATGCTGCGGGGTGAGGACTCAGGGTCCACATAGCTGACAAGTCAGTCTCCAGGGTTCTCTATCACGCACAATTGTGGTTGTATCATCACCTTCCTACTGTGCGTGAGTATAGCTACTCCACACACAGTGCTCGGCTTTGACTTTTAAATCCTAGATTTTCTCTTGTGGTGCTTCAAATTAATTTATCTGTTGAATAATAATGTTGAACAATATCTAACATGTTTTGGGCCTCTTATTCTCTAAAGAGTACTTTCCAATTTTGTGTGCCAGCCTTTTTTGTTGATCTATAAAACATTCCTCATCTACTCTGGGTAGTCTTCTCCAAGGCCTCTTGACTATATCCTTCTCCTGTTTCGTGGCTTCCTTCTTCTCTCCCTGGTACCTTCGATGTCCAGAGAACTCTAACTGCAGTCGGCCCGACTTGCCACTTGGACCCATACGCTTCGCCATTTCGTGGCATCTTATTTATGACTTGCTTCCTCCAGGGTAGGAAAGTGCTCTTCTACATTCTATTTTCAAACTTACTGTTTCACACTTAGCCCTGTAGGCTCTCTGGTATGATTTCTATGTGCCCTCCACCCATGGCTTTTTCTACGCCGTGTATGCAGAGTTGGCTTTTCTCTCAGGAAGAGCTTAACATGGGAAACTAGCACTTCACAGCATTTGGTGGAAGGCTGGCTTGTACTTCCTACCTGGACTGCCACCGTTGGGACCACCTGCAGCTGCTGCTGGGAAGGCAGATGGCTTGCCTTTCACGGGCAGACCTCTGCCCATGAGACCAGGTTCTGGGAAACACATTTCCAGGATGTGTGTGTCCCATGGACGGGTAGTGATATTACTCCATTAAACCAGTCTGCCCTCGCCACTGGCCACGTGTTGCTGCTAAGTCAGAAGGCACAGTGCCAGCCCTGCCCTAACATTCAGTTGTGCTTTATACACCACAAACACTGGCTCAGCAATTACTCCTCACTTCGGTATGCACGAGCCCAGGACATGCAAGAAAAAGTAAAGAACGAAGGGCACCCAATGAACGCCGAAGTGGGGCATGAGGCAGGTGCCACAGCACACTGAAGTGATGGCCAGGGCACGGGCAGCGCGCCCGGCCCACTTGGCTGGGTACAGGCCAGGAGCCACACGGCACTGGAGGAGCCTCCTGCCGAGCCTGGGAGAACGGCAGGTGCGATCGGCATGCCGGTTGCAGTACCTGGAAAACGTGAAAGTGAGCTTTGTTTCCTTGTACCTCAGCTTTCTTGGGGGAAAACCACAGGTGCCTTCAAGGAAACAGAAGGGAGTTGTATTCTGTTTGTGTAACCAGTGAGTCAGGCAGTGTCTGTGTGACTGTGGCAAATCACTTCCTCTCCGCGCAGTCTGGGGGAATCTTCTTCCCTTGCAGCTCGACTTCCTGGAGTTCTGTTTTCAGTATCAGGGACTTTGCGCTGAGCTACATTCCCGGGTCCTTTCGGTTTTTATGTTAAGAACGATCCTGCCCAGGCTTGACTTGAACTTACTCTTGGCTCAGCCTGCAGTGGTGGGATTGAGGTGGGGGTGGCATGTGCACCACATCCCGTGTCTGGGACTCCCCCAAGTTTCTCTCCCTCTGCACCTGACCTCTAGTTGCAGAGATAGGGCCTTTTGAATCGAGCAGCAGTGAGCAGAGAGACGACTACTTGACTTTGTCCTTCTGGAGGCCTCTTTCTAGAGTCTCTGGAGTAGCAGGAGAGGGAGGAGGCTTGAGCAGGTGTCCGCCAGGGGCCAATGGCAGCCAGACTTGATGACGTCACAGGGCTCCAGAGTGTTAAGTCGCGAGCACAAGGCGAGCTCTGGTTAATATCAGGCGTTAGTGCCTCCAGCTCTGCAGGTGTGGATCCGGCTCTTTCAATCCCAGCGTGCCGGGCCCAAACCACTTCCGGCAGCCGCAAGCTGCACAGGGATCGTGCCCCGAGGCAGACAGTGATGCGGGGGCTGCTGATTTCAGGATAGAAAATTACAATGCTTATATAGTAAACAGCACCTGGAAGTTTACTAATGATTTTTACAATTAACAGCAGCAGTGTGGTCTGATTATTCATGCACGCTTTCTATGAAAGAAAAGAAAGGAAGCAGATGTTGAAAAAAGTCACATGGCTCCGCTTTTACTGGAGGGAAGCGGTGGGCTCAGGAAGCTGGGCCAGCAGGAGCCGAGGAAGGAGAGCGAGCTGTGATGTTCCTTAGATAGCGGCCTGCGGTTCACCACCTGCAAGGCTCAGCCGACCTTGGGCCGTGTCCGTCACCACCTGGACGCTCTGGGCAGAGCGCGTGTGAAGTGCGGCAGGAACCTCACGGGCGCTCAGGGTTTTTGTGGAGCACGACGGTGGCTCCCTGCTTCAGGATGGCTTGTCGCGTGTGTACCGGGTGCGTGGGATGTGGACTGGGTCCTGGGGACCCCCCGATGGGTACGGGCACCTCGTGGAGACCACTAGCTCCCCACTACAGAGCAGTCTGCGCTGTGTTTGGTAACTGACCCCATTTTTCGTTGTCTGGTGCTTGCTGACCATGGTTTTTGGTTTTTTGTTCAGGCGGTGGTGAATCTTTCATCTTTTCCCCATTCTTAGTTATCTCCATGCAGAAAAGAAGACACAGAGCTATTAAATAATGTCCCCCTAAGTTTGCCTTTCTCTTATTGCAAGATACATATGCAGTTTGGTTCTTTTTTATTTTATCCTGGGCTTCTTCCTCACAAAGAATTTTTTTGTGTAGTGGAAATCAGGAAAAAATGTTATTTTGCTTTTTGTTTTTCTTTTCAGATTTAAGAACATGTATAAAATATTTCCCATACCACATTTCATGTATATCTATCAACTTTTTTTTTTTTTTTTTTTTTGAGACAGGGTCTCGCTTTGTAGTTTAGGCTGGCCCTGAGCTCAGCTTGGAACTCACAGCAATCCTCTTGCCTCTTCCTCCTACATACTGGGATAGTAAGCGTGAGCCACCACGCCCGGTATTGTTGTATGTGGCTACTGGGGATCAAACTCAGGACCTTGTGCTTACAAGCAGGTGACGGAACCACTGAGCTAAATCTCCAGCCCATTTATCAACTTTTTTAATTGTTGAGAAATGCTATTTTTCATTGGCAATAATAAACTGATTGTTGATGAAGGGTTTTGCATTGCTTTCTGTAACATGGTAGTAAATGCCTTTGAATAGACTTTTGCTTGAGTTTATTTTCCTTTAGACTTTGAATCCTTCCTGCTCTTCGTGTCCTGCACCTTCATGGACTTGCATGAAAGTGAAGAGCACACATGGAAGTAGAGCTGTCAGGCCCTGTGCTCACAGAGAAACCGCCCGGGTGGCAGGTTCCACGGGGCCCAGGCAGGTCCTTTCCTTAACTTGCTCTTTTAAAAGGCAGAATACAATGGAGGTTGCTGTGCCCCTAAATGCTGTTTAGCAGACGTTTTAAAAAAAAAAAAAAAAAAAGCTTTTGGTGATTACGTGGCTTCAAAGAGAGAATGTCCCACTCTGCATGTCTTCAGCAGTTTGTGATCAATGCCTTCTACTCTGAGGGGCCAATTAAATGTCATCTTAGAACCTCAATTCTTGGCCTTCATAGTGTGGATGGTTTCAGAGCATCACCAAGTGCTTCAGTAGTTAAATGTGAAGGTGTACAGAGTGCTTTGCGTGGTGCAGAGACACACAGATCTGAGGAACAGTTGGCACTCTTTCTTTCTGAATGCATAGATGGCAAGCATGGCGCTTGGACACCACCAAGTTAGGATCTTTCTTCAACCTGCCACCGTGAGGAGCTAGGAGAAGGGTCCTGCTGAGTTAGGCCGGTGAATTTGCTGAGTGGTTGCATTCGACCGTTCTCAGGAGTCACTTGTTGTCCTGCATATTCACAGTCGTGCACTTTGTCCCTCTGCAAATGTCAAACTTGGCAGCAATGTTAAAATTACAAGTGGACTCTTGCTCTCCGGACATGGCTGCTTCCTGACAACAGCCCGAAGGCTCTGGGGCATTTTCTGCGTGTCTGAGTCTAAGTGGCTCCAGCAGAGAAACATACCAGCCCCTTCTGCAGGGTTCCAAAGTCGGTGCTCAGGTCTGAGTTCCATGGATTCCACCATGCTATCAGGGGTTCCCGGGTGGGGTGGGAACAGTGTGGGACTAATGTCATGTGGGTTTTCTGTTTCTCTAGATCGGCCTGCTCAGTGTTGTTCTGTCTCATAAGCTGCTGCATTTATATCTAGATGACCCCAGGCCAGGAAATGGACCACAGAGCTGTGGCTGTCATTGCTGAGCTGGCCCATGTGTGCAACAGGTGATCATGAGGTTGGGAGATGAAGCCTGGGGGAGGAGGTGGCCACCGTGCATGGCCTGAGGGTTCATCTCACTCCATCTCTTGGCTTCCTATCCTCCATGCCATGAGCAGCCTCTCTCCTGCGGCCCTGACTGCAGCTCGCTGCAGACTGGAACCTGTGCAAATTGTGAGGCAGCGCAGTCCTTGTCTCCTCTGACTTGTGGGTGTTTGTGACTAAGACAGAAGCCACTGGACTGTGCATTCTCCAGCGGACAACAAAGTCGCCCCCCACCTCTCAGGCTGTGGTATCGGTAGAGGCACAGAATGGTGGAGCTCACTGGGGAACTACAGGACGTGTCTGTACCCAGTGTCTTCCAAACACACCTGTTTTGTCCCAGGGTGCAGTGGCTGTGTGTATGATGCTGTATCTGTGTGACTGCAGGTGCCAGTTGTTACCACTGCGGAGATAGGAAGAGCGTGTGAATTAAGGGGCAGCTGAAGTCCAGCTTTGGGTACTCTGAGTCGCGATGCACCTGAGAAGAGGGCTCCAAAGAGAGAATTAGTGTGGTGGCTCACGCTTGTAATCTTGGCTCATACATAATGCCTGTAGCTCCCTCCTGCCACCCTGGTCCAGGGAACCTGCCTGTGCCCCTCCTGCCCGTGGTTGTGCTCATCTGATACACATGGCTGTGGCTCTTCTGTCCTGAGAATTTCAAGTCCAGCAATAGGAGGTTCCTGAAAAGACAGTGCTCCTGGGGCTCTGCGCAAGTCTCCAGAGCTGATGGGTGATTGTGAGGCTGAGGCACAGAAAGCCTGAGCTAAGAAGCTAACTGGTGGGGCCTGTTCCTTTCCACTTCTCACTGCCAGTTTGAGGCTGCTGGTCTCCATGGTGACTGTGGGACGTTGGTTTCTTCTTGTGGGAGGGGCACTTAGGATTGAGCCCGGAGCCTCCACACTCAACTACATCCACAGCTGTATTTAATTTTTTTAAATTTTAAGATAGTCTCACAGCAGCTACGTTACACAAGGCGGGCTGGAACACAACTTCTTCCTGCTTCAGCCTCCCAGAGGGCTGGGATTGCAGATGTGCCCCCTACCCCAGCTGAAAGGTCAGTCTTCCAAGGTCCAGCAAGTGGAGGAAGGATGGAGACTGGGCAAGATGGAGCTCCACCGGGGCTGCTGCTCTTGGGGGTCGGCGTCCGTCTCGAGATAATCTATCCAGAGTGTGTCTAGGCTTTGGTTACTTTCCAGCGTTCTGAGAGGTGACTCTGAGCTCTCTGTCGGGCACTCCCCTCCTCCATGGGGGAGCCAGGCTCCACATGCACTTACTTCGCTGTTTGTGCTGCCTGTAACCCTGGTGGAGTTAATTTTAGAACAATTGACTTCATTCAAATCCATCCATCAGTCAATTTAATATGACTTTATGTGAATTCTCAGTAGGACATGGAGAACACTGGAAAACAGGTTCAAAATGTACTCAGTAATCAACAAACTTGAAAAATAAGAGAGGAGAGTAGGAGTGAACCTTCTTATATACTGACAGTTTCCAAATAATTGTAGGGAAAACAGTATTTTGGGACAGGAGGTGACAAATAAATGTCAGGGACATCTCAGGAGGCTAAAGTTATCATGGGTGCTGGTGGTCCGCATGAACAGTGGCAGGGTAGATGTTCACTAAATAGCATATCTGGGCCACTAATGTTTGAAAATGAAAGGCAGATGTCCAACTCTCAACACTTCACGAATAAATCCCAAATAGAATAAAACCTAATGTGAAACTTGAAGGTTTAAAGCTCATAAAAATAAGGCCAGACATCTCTTAGAGGGAAGAAGATACAGAATACAAGGTAATCTTTTTTGATATAGAAATGATTGTAAAGTTGAAGGTATGCATGTAACTAATATAAAAAAGCTACCCTTTGTAGAATCTTAAACTTGCAAAAGATGTATATTTAGAAAATGTAGGAACTAGGCCAAGGATTTGGCTCAGTGGTTCCAGTGTCTAGAAAGCGCAAGGTCCCAAATTCGATCGCTGGTTCCATATATCACAATACCAGGTGTGGTGGCCCACGCCTGTAATCCCAGAGCTCAGAGGCAGGAGTTTGAAGCTAGCTTGGGCTACATAGTGAGTTCAGGGCCAGCCTGCACTACAAAGTGAGACCCTGTCTCAAAACAAAATAAAACAAAACAACCCCCAAATGTATGAACTTTTGAAAAAAAAAATCAACCAGAATAGGAAAATACAGTAGAAAAAAGATCTTGTAACATGGAATCAGTTCACTGATTTGAAAAACAAGTAATTAATAAATTTATAAAAGAACCTCAAATCCAGTATTAATAAAGGAGGTGAATTCCAATAATCAAAAGCGGACATTCATTATCATTTTACATAAGACGACATAGCACAAAAGATGCCAGTCAGTGATCTGAACAGAGAAAGACTTGAAGAAGTGACCACCGTGTGGAACAATGTTTGGTAAAAGTCACTGACCTTGAAGATAACATGTCTCAGTCTGGCAAGGACAGTCCCAGTCTCCCCGCTCCCCTCTCGGAGTGATTGTTACAAGGTGTTTCTTTTAGTCTCAAAATGGTTCTGTCTTGGAAAATGAATTCTATGGCCACTGTCCCTACTCCATAACAACATTAATTTAAATTAAAGTATGTACAACTTCGGTGTATTTTTTCAAGAAATGCATTGTCTTTTGCACGTGAGAGCTAAGGAGAAATAAATGAACACAATGTGAAAAGGTAGGGAGAGGAGAGGGCCATTTACGAATAATCTCAGCAGGGCTGGAGATTTAGCTCAGTGGCTATTGTGTAAGCGCAAGGTCCTGAGTTTGGTCCCTGGTGCTAGAAAAAAAATAGTCTAAGGAATTTGGGGGAGCTTTTATTAGGGGATTTATTGGGATTAGGAATTTCCTTTGTCCCTCACTCCACAGTGAACAGTTCCCAAGCATGTCAGGGCCACCCACATTTCTGCAGATACATGCAAAGGAGGACTTTTGGAGGACACGATGGACTCCTTCCCAAGATAGCCACTACAGTACCCTTGCATCACAGCACTCAGCGTTTATCCAGGATCCAGACCAGTTTCTGAAGTGCGTTCTGAAGTCTCAGCTGTAAAAATCAAGGCTCCAGGATTTGAAACTCAGGAAATCTCACTTTACACTAAGCATACTGGAGAAGGTTGCATCTGGGTCCAGCTGAGATCCAAACCTGGAGCAGAGTGAGGGGCTCATGGGAGCTCACTGGCTGGGATCTGTGTGTCCTTCCTGATGAGGCTGGACAGCACAGAGAGACGCAGCCAGAATACAAGTTCCAAGGGCCAGTGTGGAGAGTTAAACCAGTGGAGGCATCAATTGTGAAGAAGGGTCTTAAGCAGCTAGTTCTGAGGGCAACTTTCCCACTGGTGAACCTTCCTCTGGACTTGATGGGTCTGCAGTGTGCAAGCTCCTCCTCCAGCTTGCTTAGCTTTCAGCAACCTGTGAACATCGTGGTCACCCCAATACATTTGTCTCTCGGACATAACATCTCTGTGTTCTTCATGGTTAAATTCTGCTGCTTAACGGTCAGATTCGGCCAGACGCAGAGGAAACCCTATGTCCCTTAGATAAGCAAAAGTTAGGCTCAAGTCTTTTATCAAAAAGGGAAGAAAGAGAAAAGCACAATACGGTGTCAGTCAGTTTTCTGTTGCTGTGACCCAGTAGCTGCAGACAACCTGAAGCAGCAGAGGGTTATTCCAGCCTATGGTTTTAGAGGTCACAGCGCCTCCATGGCTTGGAGGCCTGTGATGGGGCAGAGCGTTATGGCAGAAGGGAGTGGTGTGGAGACTGCTTGTCTTATGGTGGTCAGGGAGCAGAAAGGAAGGCCACAGGGGCCCAGGATGAGAGAGAGCGGAGAGGAAAGATCAGGACAAGGCGGAGCTCCAAGCTCATGGTCCCTGCCTCCTTCACCTTCCCCATCTCCTGACACTGCCATTGAGTTGTGACTGCATCACACATTTCCACAGATAAACTTAGAGCTCACGCCATCCAGTTATCTCCCAAGCCATCTCTGAATACAGAAGCTTTTAGGAGGAAATCTTAGATCCTAACTACAACCATCTTCAAAATAAAGAGTTTTAAAAGTAGACTTTGAGGGCCGGGGAGTTAGCTCAGTGGTTCCGGCGCCTGTGTTGCAAGCGCAAGGGCCTGGGTTCGATTCTCCGGTAACCACATAACAATACTGGGTGTGGAGACTCACCCCAGCAGCAACCAGTACCACATACCACAGTGCCGGGTGTGGTGGCTCATGCCTGTAATCCCAGCCCTCGGGAGGCAGAGGCAGGAGGATTGTGATGTGAGTTGGAGGCTGAGCTCAGGGCCAGCCTGAACCACAAAGCGAGACCCTGTCTCCAAAAACCTAAAAAAAAAAAAAAAAAAAAAAAAAGTAGACTTTGAAGGCACTGCAACCTCTTTGGTCTTCAAGCCTTTGGTTATTTGTGGTAGGTAATGGCAGGGGCAATGGTGGGTTTCTCTTGTTACACCTCTTCCTGGTATTCCAGTTAGGTGGGGCACATGACTGGTATGGCCACAGTGGCAGAGAAGATGCCCCTGTCTCCTGGTGTTAGACCTATGCTTCTCCCAGGACCTCTTTTTCTGCCCCTGAGCACTGGAGTTCAGGCTCTGAGCTGCCTGGATCACGAGAGGATGCCCTCTGGGGCCAGGAGCCTCTGTAGGCATAGCAGACACACAGCCCCACTACAATCGTCCGTGCAGACCCGCGGGCTACCGCTGATGGCTGGCATCTGTTGGCATTTTGCAGGGACAACAGTACACGGTCACACTCACACTGTCTAAAAGCAGCAGGAAATTGTCACTCTTTCCTCTACACATACACAAATGTGGTCAAAACTCGGATGAGTGATTAAAATAAGAAATTATTACAGTATAAGATGCATGGCCATGAACCTCCCCCAGCCCAGAATGCTTCTCCTAGTTTCAAGCACATCTATCCAGTCTTTCTTCCCACTTTCTGCAGCAGCTCTGGAGCCCTCCTTCCTGTGGGTCATTAGCTGCACTGTCCCGGCTGTCTCCACGAGGAATAGGCATTCTATTTTCCTTCACGGTCATTTTGACTCTGGGGAAGAGCCAGCAGTCACACGGTGTCTTTTACTTGGGTGGCGCTTGGAGTAGCGTTCACTATATTTATGATCACGCCCCAGAAAGACCCTCAGGAAGTTGCACTCCAGAGCTGCTGCTGGAGACAGCATGAATGAAGGGATGGTGCTCAGAGCAAGGGGAGGTTCATGACAACATTGTAACACAGGTTTCAATGTAAACATTCACCATATATTTTGATCCTCCCTAGTGGAGGAAAAACCTCTATACGTGGTGACATTATTGAGTCTCTAACTAGTTGGCAACCTCCTCGTGGGTGAGATTTGCCCCGATATTCACTTTGGATACTCCTTTGTTCCGGCACAGTACCTCCCAGGCGGCGGGGGCCGGGCCAGGAATCTGGGGCTGAGTGGATGACCAGATGGGTTGTATTTCTCATATAGTCCCAACTCGGCTAACCTAAAATTTCTGAACATACCTGAGAATGCACCTGACTTGCTGACAGCAGTTCTGAAACTGCTGAAGACTTAGAAGGAGCGCTAATACCTCATCTGGAACAATAAAATAAATTTACCTGATCTTCACTATGGGTACAGTGCCTGCTGTTGCCATCTGCACTCTGTGTACATGGCACTCTGACCTCACGCCGCAGCTCCGAGAGCCGTGGCACCCTGTGCCCAGCACTGTCTCCTGTCCCGTGGCACTGAAGGAAGCTAGGATATTTCTGCCATTTCTGAGACTGTCTTGAGATGGGGTAAGTTTAGTTAGACTCAGATGCAGGCTTTGTCTTCTACAATTTAATTAGCGTGTGGCTTTCAAGTGGCTAATCTTGTTTCCTGAGCTGATTCTCCTTTGTGTGTTCTTGCTCTGTGACTGCGAAGACGTTAGGCTCAGGGACCCCACCGCCTCCAGAGGGTGGGACAATGCAGGGCATCGGAGCAGGAGTGGCCTCCCGCTCTCCTGGTGACCCACACTATTTAGAGGAAATGAAGAAAAGATGCTAATGAACCAAATAACTCTTGGGAAGCTGCATACCCCAGTGTCTGCCAGGGAGTCATTGCTAAACTATTTCAGGGTTTATTTCAAACAAACAAGACTGATTGAAGTGACCAGCGTGGTGTAATTGCCATTGTCTCTCTCAGAGCCAGGGATGTTTCTGCAGAGCAGCCATAGAGCTGCTCGCTCAGTTCCTTGGTGAGTCTCAGCCCCAGCTGGCCCTCGGGGGCAGCCGGGGGCTTTGCTGCTCAGGGCTGATGTCACAGTTGGTGTTTCTGTGAGCTTGTGAGGATGCGGGTGGGAGTGTTGGGGACTGTGCTCTCTAAGTGCCTGTGCATCGGAGCAGAGGTGACCACGGAGAAGCAACCTGTGAGGAGTAAGCACAGAAAATCGGACTCTCATTTGTGCCCCTCACAATTGTGACAGAGAATAAGAAAACTATCAGTCAGTCTCTCACGGTCAGGACACTGTACCCCATACCCACAACGTTAAGATGGAGACATTTAACCAGCTCACAGCTACAGAGATTTGGGGTCCACAGTCTGTACCCTCAAGTGCAGAAACATCACAGTGGAGAGGATGAAGGAGGAAAAGCCGCGGAGCTGATGGTAACCCAGAGACAGAGCGAGGGAGCAGCTGCAGGGAGGAGTGGGGCGAGGGACGCCATATGCACCACGAGGCCATGGCTCCACCACCCCACACCCAGGATGTGCCCTGCTAATCTGCCAGGGGTTTTTGGCCAGTGAAGCTGGCATTAGGATTAGTGATCTTCGCAACTGTGCAAGCTGAAAAATCAAGTGTCGAAGACTGTCCACCTGATCTGTTCAAGGCTGTCTGTAACTGCAGGCATCTCTCCCTGATGGAGAAAATCCCCGCGTGAGCAGCAGCCCTTGATCTTCCCACAGGAATGTCCTGAGCCCCTGAGGACACCAGCTGAACTGATCGTTGGGGTCATGGGTCAGCTCATAGGAAGGGCCATCCTGGAACTCACAACTCAGCAAGAACAACTGCCACACTTTACAGCACTGCCCCCCTGGGGAGCGGCCAGCCCAGCCCAGAGCGGGGTGAGCCCTGTGTAGCATGGAGGGCTTCCAGCCAAACTTCCCATCATGATTTCCATGGTGCCCAAAGGACTAAAACTGAGTGCAGAAGTTTGTCTGGTCCGTTATGGGGCCCACGCCTGCCTTTCCAGCTGAGTGACAGCATGAAGTTTAGGTGACTATGAAACATGAGAGTGTCATGGCCAAGTACGTCTCTCCTTGAGAGCACATGTCCAGGCCGGGATCCCACAGCCCTGGGCCCTCTTGACCTCCTCTGGCACATGCTCTACTGTCCTGTCCCGTTGTGTCCATGCCAGTCTACATGATTTGGGGGCTTCCTTCTCCCAGGGCACCTCAACTGGTCTGGTGCAGCAAACTAGTGGGCGTGTCTGGCGGTCATGGAGCTATGGCCTTGGGTTCCACATCCGGTCGGTCACCCTTCTCTGGCACTGTTCTCCTGCTCTGTGTCCCCCACACCCTTTTGCCAGAGAGCTTCTGACTCAGAGCAGCCAACCCTGGACTGAAAACCCCAAGACTGCAGCCAAATTAAGCCTCTAAATTGTGGGTGTCTGGTACTGTGCCCAGTAACAGAAAAGCTGACTGACACAAGGGCTGCAAACTGTTTATGCTTTAACAATCAAATCTCAGAGTGTGTGGGGGGGCAGTAGCCCTGGATCGAGTCATAGCCCCATCACTCCAACCTGCCAACTTGTCACTGGTCTGTCTTGTATGATCCACTTCACCTTTCTCATCTTTAGAAGCACAAATGAAGCGATGTACAGAAGCGTGGCCTCCATCCCTCCGTGCACAGATCGGGTGGTATACACAGTACTGCCCTCTTCCCGGGCTCAATACCAAGGTCCCTGTGTGGTCAGAACAGACTGCTGTGTGAGAGGCTGCACCCGTGTGCTCTCTGTGGTCACCCCACATAACCTCACTACAAACTCGACATGTGCCCTTCTATCTTCTGGAGCATGGACAAGGAAACTGAGGGTAGAAGCTGAGTAAGACACATACTCGATTTAACCCAAGGATCGAGTAGCAAAGTCAAGGTTTGTGCCAAACATTTTCAGCTTAGAACTTTTTTCTATCTTATCTTTCAAGATTGAAAGGAGCGAAGAGATGTTT
This sequence comes from Petromus typicus, assembly GCA_004026965.1. Classification (NCBI taxonomy): domain Eukaryota; kingdom Metazoa; phylum Chordata; class Mammalia; order Rodentia; family Petromuridae; genus Petromus; species Petromus typicus. The sequence continues at coordinate 41,433 of PVIR01003939.1, read as the reverse complement.
GCCATTTTTGTAGCTGTTTTTTTTCCCTGAGAAAAATGATTGAACACTGAGGGGCAGGTGAGAGGAGAAGAAAATGGTCTGATGCTAAGAGCCGCCCACTGAAGGAGCCGCTGCACTCTCTCTGTCAGCACCTCTCTTCATTCCAGCTCAGGTGCCAGCCTGGAGGTCCTTGCTGTCCACAGCGCTAGCAAGCCTTGCTTTCTCTTCAGCCTTGTAGAGCTGGGGCAAGCGCTGGCATCCCAAGCCCAGGCAGACTCTCAGTGCCCCCTCTGGCAGGCAGCCCTGTGTCTGCCCGACACTCAGAAGGGCCTGTGCGTTCTTTGTTCTTCGCATCCAGCCTGCAGCAGCTGGTCCCATGAACCGGACGTGGTGGCTGGATTTCACCAGAGCGAATGAGATGCTCAGGAAAGGAGCTCTTTGTGAACTGCAATGTGTCGGAGGCTCCGGGAGTCAGGAATTAAATCTCAGGCTTCCCAACCCCGCTTTGGTGAGTGTGGCCTCTGGCTCTGTGGTCTGCGGACCACCTTCCGTAGACATCACCCCCATGGCCTCGCAGAGGACACAGTGCAGCCCTGGAGAAAGACAGAGCAGGACATGAGTGTTTTGTCCTCCAGCTGTGGAATCCCCACCACGTTCTGCCTGGGGGCGCTTGCTCATGCCTGGCCCACTGTGCTGTGCTGTTGTCCTTTGGTTTTTGGACAGGAAACAGATGAGCCTGCGTTCCCAGTCTGCCCTCTGTGCTGGGAAGCTGCTTCCTTCTCTGCTATTGGAAACAGAAAATTTTCAGGACAAATAAGACCCAGTCACGCATTTGCATCTACTGGGAGTGGTGCTGTTCAGTTCTGCCTGTGAGGAGGGTCACTGTTCACCATTTACCTCTCGTGGAGGTTCGACTGTCTCATTAAAGTCGTCATGCTGCAGGCTGAGCAAGACCAATGCGGACCTTAGACAGAGCCCTGAGCCTGCTTTACATGCTTGAAATCTATTATATACATTTCAGTACAGCCTGCCTGCTTCTCTGAATGAATTCTACCTTCTTTGAGGACTGCTTTACTATTCTTTTTTTTTTTTTTAGGTTTTTTGAAACAGGGTCTCACTTTGTGGTTCAGGCTGGCCCTGAGCTCAGCCTCAAACTCACATCACAATCCTCCTGCCTCTGCCTCCCGAGTGCTGGGATTACAGGCGTGTGCCACCACGCCCGGCACTGTGGTATGTGGTACTGGTTGCTGCTGGGTGTGGGTCTCCACACCCAGTATTGTTATGTGGTTACCGGGGAATTGAACCCGGGCCCTTGCACTTGCAAGACAGGAGCCGGAACCACTGAGCTAACTCCCCGGCCCTGCTTTACTATTCTTATATGTGTGTGCAAACACACACACTCACACCAGCAGAAGAATAGCTCTGCTTTGTGATTCCCCAGGTCTCCACCCTAACTAGTTTTCTTACGTATAACACGTGAACCTGCTGAGTACCATCTTGAGGCTCAGACCTCCACAGACTTTGATGTGGTCAGGCACACGCAGTGGCCATGACTGTGCTTGGGAAACCCCACTTTGCAGGGTCCAGGCCAGGATTGTGCAGCTCACAGGCTGCAGTGATAAATCTGCAGGTGCTCGGGGGCTCGATTATATCCATATGGGGAGAGATAGAGAGTGAGAGAGAGAGAAGGAGAGAGAGAGAGAGAGAGAGAGAGAGAGAGGAGAGACTCTCACAGAAAGCACAAATGGCCAATAAATACATAAAAAAATTTCAGTGTTTTTGGCCACTGCAAAAATGCAAATTAAAAATACATTGAGAAATTATCTCACTCCAGAAAGAATGGCTATCATAAAAAACATCTAATAATAACAGTGCTGGAGGGGATGTGAGGAAAACAGAACTTTTCCCCAGTGTTGGTGAGAGGGCAAATGGTGCAACCAGTGTGGAGATTCCTCAAAAACCGAAGACCAGAGGTTCTGTCCAACCCAGCCACCCACTTCAGGCATCTTCCCAGAAGAGTGAAGCCATCTTGTCACAGGACCCTTGCATATGCGTGTTTCCGGCAGTGCCATTTGTGACAGCTAGATCTTGGAAGCAGCCTACATGGCTGTCAGGAGATGAATGAACAAGGAATGTGATATTTGTACTCAGTGAGCGCTTGTGGCCCTGCCATGAAGGACAAACGGGAGGCGTGGGCGAGCAACCGAGTGCAGCTCGAGACCAGAGCGCCAAGTGCAATAGGTCTGACACCGGAGCTTCTGACGGGCACAGCGCTCCACCTTTTACTGCAGCTTGTTTAATTCATGTTCAAGGCCCTTTATTAGGTTCAGTTTGCAGTTCATAAAACCTACCTCTGCGCAAGGCATCACCACTGCGATCAATAACTGGATCGATAAATAAATTCAGATAAAGGCCCAGTGTACATTCCTCCTCGCTGGCCTCTAAGAAGACAGGCCAATAATTCGCACTCCCCATGAACCAAAGCTAAGCCCCGATTTAAGTGACTTCCTTGTTATTCGAGTTCTAGATATTTTTAAGGCCACTGCACTGACTTACCTGCTATGACAGTGCCTGAGCTGCCCCAGCCTAGTCCAGTGACGTCTGCCTGCCCAGGGCCTGGAGCCCTACCTGCTTAGTCCTGTGATAGGTCATTTACAATCAGGGGTCAATTCTGTAATCAGTGAGGGACGGGGACAGAGTTACGGGTATCAACTGACGAGACCTGACTTAACTAGAAAGCGAAGACAGAACTGCAGACCGGTCCTAGTGCCTGATGTGGGCAGCAGAAGAGGTCAGTATGCCTGTGATGTGCTGGTACCTGTCACAGGGACTGTCTGGAAAAGCGGAGACGTGGGGGTCCTCTTTTGTCTAAAAGTTCATGTTTAAGGTGAAGAGTATTAGAGAAGGTCAGAGAACACAGGAGTATTTTTCAAGATAACAAATCCAAACTAAACTCAGGTCGCCACTAAGAGGATGCAGAGAGCCTTGAACCTTAGGCCTGGGCTGTCTCTGGTTCCCACACTCCTGGTCTCAGACCAATGGAGCCCTTACCCTTACATGGCTTTGCTCTGGCTTTACCTCGTGTGGGATGCAGTAGCAGAGGGACTGAGGGGGAAGATAATTAATTAAAAGGGCATTAGTTCTCGTTCCTAATTAAAATCAAGCCAGAGAAGGAATTTGACAGGTGCTGGGCAAAAAGAGCATATTAAACAATTTTCAGCCTTCAGAGAGAGGGGGTGGGAATGACGCACAGAACCACTGAGAGGGTGTGGCTTATTGTTCTTCTGTGAGCATGTACCTCCCTGCGCTTTAGCAGCCCTCCACCACCCTTTTTCTTTCCAGAACCACTGGATATTCTCTGCTCTGCACAGCTAGGCTCAGATCCATCCACATAGCAACACAGAGCTTGGTCAAGTGTCTAATTAGAAGGTCAGTTAGACAAAGCATGTGGCTGTCATTTCGATTACTGATAAAAAGCAAGGGTTTTCATCCACTACCGCTAGAAAGGAGCCTCCAGGGGTAGGTATTTCCCTCCTAATCCACCAAAACCCACTCGCTGCACTCAGCATGGTCGTGGCATGACGCTCACACTCACTAGGTGTTGGTCTAGATGTCAAGGATCAAACACATTCTTTGTGACAGTCCTGCTTGGCATTGGCCACTGAGGGAGGGGCTGTGCCTGTGGCTGGGCTTTGGGGCAGACAGGAGCCTCTTCCACACCATAGCAGAGGACTTGGCCCCTTTATGATGAGTATTTCTTCAGACTAAGGCTGTGTCTGCTGTTTAATAGCTGGTGTTTGTGTCAGTTTCCTGGAGCTTCTGTAGCAGGGAATTCACCATTGTACATGGCTACGCATCTCTTCTCTTCTCATGAACAGACAGGTCTTAGCTGGGCTTGGGCTATTCACCTGTAATCCCAACACTGAGAGGCCAAGGCAGGAGGATTGTAGCTCAGGCCCAATTTAATGACTTAGTGAGACTCTGTCTCAAAATAAAAAACAAAGAGGGCTGGGGAAGTGTCTCAGTGAGGACACTGGGCTCAATCCCGGAAGCCATCAAAGAAAAAAGAAAAGCTACAAGCCACAGAGGATTGCTGGAATGTAGATTTAGGGCTCACTCTGCTCCAGTGTGGCATCTTCTACAAAGAACTTATTTCCAAATAAAGTCATAGTCACATATCAATGCAGAGCATAGAATCCAACCACAAAATCATCTCCCGAGGTTGTTAATATTTGAAAACTGTACTTCCGAGATGTGGACACCCCTAAATCCTTTCCTCTCCCCTCATATACTTTCCTAAGGTCAGGAAAAGGTCCCTGAACTTCTCATATATGTGGGATGAAAGCTCAGCTTCATTTAAATTTGGAAAACCACGAACAAAACACTCGAGACTTTGACTGTATAAAAGGGAGAGGTGGAAATTTGTTGCGCGGGAGTTAGGGACAGTTTGCTGAGGAAGACAAATTCCCGGCCTTCGGATCTTCAGGAGAAAACTCAGTCTCAGAAAGCCTGTGTATTACTGTCTGTGCTTTATGCTTCTTTCAGGCTCAGCGCTGCTGTTAGAATAACTCCACCACAGGACACTTTAATAAAAGAGGCACCACTGACCAAACACACGCCTTACGGGTTTCACCGGAGGGCTCTTTACCAATGTGTTTCAGGTTCCCACGACAATGTTGTGGTTTATAGATGGGGAAGGAGTCCTTGTCATGGTTAAGGGCCCTGTTGCAAATCACACAACCTAACAGCGACAAATGAGGCAAGTATCTCCCTAAAACCTGCATTTACAATTTTTACTGCTGTTTTAATTTTCTCAACTCCCAGGGCCAACTAAGGACCACCTGGGAAGAGACATACACACGCCAAACCAGAATGAGATGCACTAGGGTTCCTGTAATTTACTATGGGAGTGAGTGTATGTGTGCATGCGTGTGTACAGATGGCTGTGTGTGCACATAGACATGGGCACACACGTCTAGGAAGGTGGAAGGATCTTTGCTTGGCACCAGTGGATTCTGATGCCAAATACAAACAACCTGTGCTTATTTTTCCACATGCCCAGAGATGGATCAGAGCTGCTTCTGCTGTGTGGTGTTGGTGGCCATGTGAGCAGGAGAAAATTGCTCACAGCCATGCACACACAAGTACAGTTTATCGTACTGCAATCTTTGTGCAACAGAGATTTGTGAGAACTTGTGACAACGGAAGGCGACCTATGTGTGGGAGGCCAAACAGGTCTTCTAGAGAGGCTTAAACTTACAGCTGGTAGATAAGCCAGGGGAGCTGGGGGTGGGGAAGTAAAGCACTGAAGGCAGAAAATGTCCAGGGCAGGCAGGGCGAAAGTGTAACTAGCTTATTAATTTAGTGCCTGAAACACACACACACACACTCCATTTTAGTTTTTTTGCATAAGTTGCTTTTCCGGCAGGGGTCACCTTCCGGCCTCCCGTCTCAGGGCAGCGTGTCCTGAGATTTTACAGATGTTGGGACCATGACTCTGGCTCCAGCGGACATAGAGTAGAGCTCCTGCCTGAGCTGCCAACCGTGGAAGGCTCCGCTGAGGGAAGGGAGAGAGAGAAGTGGGTGTGGAGGCCCATTGGGCTGGGTGAGGCCAGGGCACCCCACAGCCGCCTGAGGGCGGCCACAGGCCCGACCCTTGTCAGTTTATCCAGACATGGTAAAGAGAGCAGAGTTGGGAATTAGCAAAGCCAGAGAGTCTGTCTCTCTAATGTACAAGCAGAAGCTATCACAAAGCAAATTTTCACAATTTCCATGCTGGGTATTTGGGCGTCAGTAAATCATTGCAGGGCAGGAGGCTCCGGAAGTTGAAGTCAATTACTGAAGAAGGAAAAAACCTTATTCCTGCTGTCAAAGTCATTATCTGGAAATGAGGTAAAATACTAAGGGTGCTGAGTGGTTGTGTGTGTGTATGTGTGTGTGTGTGTGTGCGCGCACGCGCGTGCACATGCATGTGTGTATAACTTTCTCTGTTGTAAGTACATAAAAATAAATTAATTATGAGACAAGGACACTGAAGAAAACACTCCTAATTTTCACGTCATTTACCTCAGCACTCCTGCTTCTGCTGCACAAGGCACAGGATTGTGGAGGCAAAGAAAAATGGGGAGAAAGAGATAAATCAAGACAGCAAAAAGGGGAAGCTTTTGTGCTTCTGTGTTGTAATAAACTTCTTCTTGCAAGGTGCTCTGTGTGGACTGAATCTACAAACTATTCATAAAACTTACTTATGTAGGGTTCATACCATTTTGAAAATAACCTAGAGTGTGGAGTTGTGAAAGATTCTCTAGTTAATCAGCAGTCAGTTGGGATTTGACTCTGTATTGGGAAATTATGACAGATTATCTCTGTAGTCAACCTGCTCTTTCAAGTTCACTGTATTGACTTTATTTAGTTTTCTCTCCAAAAAATCATTAAGAGTTTGAGAAATTCCCTTCAGCTTACTCTTACTGTCAACTAAATGAAAGAAATTTTCCTGTGTGGAACTTTAGATTTCCCAACTCGTCCATGAACTCAAAGTTATTGTGAAACACAAATCATTTTAAAACTCAATAAACATTTTAAAAACTTATTTCACAAAGCCACATAATGCAATTTTCCTCCTTCTTGGAAATTATCATAAAATGCTAATTTGATCAATTTTACTGTATTCGTTTTTTTCAGAACTCCAGTTGGGAAATATATTAGCACTATATCTAATTGTATAATATTCCACTCAGAATACACATAAAAAATCATCCAGCCCTGGAATCTTAGCACATTTTTCTCTTCTGTGAGTTTTATTGTGGTTTTTTATTCTATTCTTTTTTCCTTTTCACTTGTATTTTAATACTTTTTTCTTTCTCACCTATGTTTTCACACTTTGTGTCAGATGAGATGGAGTTGAGATCTCAGGAAAAAAACATTTGTCTGTTATACAAATCTCCTAAGAATAGTCCCCTTTCATCACTTCTTTGTTGAAAAATGTGGTTTGATAATTTGGGAGTTCAGTACTGGAGAAGTCATTTGATTCACTGCGAAAGTTTCTCACACAATTCTTTAAGAGTTAGAAAATGTAACTTATCTATGCAGGCATCCATGCATGTAAATATCTATGCGTCCATCCTTCACTTCACACATCAATCCTTCTACCTACCTGTGCACTCATGATGTACCCATCTATCCATCTATCTATCCAGGCATCTAGACATCCATTCATCCATGGATTCATCCACTCATGTATCCATCCATCCATCCATCCATCCATCCATCCATCCATCCATCCATCCATCCACACAATGACCCACCCATGCACTCATCCATCCATTTACCTTGCCAAGGATGTATCAATGCACCCAGGCACTCGGGTTCATGAATTCGGGCATCCGTCCATTCAGCTACCCATCTTCCCCTCCCCACTCACTGTGAAATACCTGTCATGTCACACAGATATTGAGCAGGTAAGTCTTATTGTGCCCTCCTGTGGTACTGAAGAGCAGACCAAGCCTGTGTGCAGCGGATGGCACTGTGGTCCGGCTCCGGTCTCCACCGCGGACACGTTGCTCCCTCTTCTACATCACTGTTACTTGGGTAATTCCCATCAGACGACGTCTGCACCGCATCTCCTTATTGGAAAAACTCAGAGCACAACAAGGTCCTTTTCCAGTGGCACAATTTGTGGCAAATAGTGCTTATTTCTTGGTGCCTTGCCTTTATTTTAATCTCAGTCCCTTCCTGGCTTTGATTCCCCACCTCCCTGACAGTGCTTTCATTGAAGAGCTGGTGACCAATCCTCAAGCTTTCTCCACTTGTGGGCCAGGAAACTTGTCTCCTCCACTCACACAGCAGAGTCTCCTTCACCTCCCAGGACATCATCCTCCGGTGCCCGCTCTACTGCGTTGATCTTTCCTTTCAACTCCCCTTTATCTGCTTCTTCTCTCCTAGAGGCCCACAGGTCCTCCGGAAGTCTCCTTGCCCATGGTCTCCTCTTCAGTCTGCCAGTCTTCCCCTGTCTCCGTGCTTCAGTCGCTTCCCTGACTCCATCTCCAGCCCAGAACTGAACAGGATTGTTCATTTTCTGCCTGATATTTCTGTTTGAGTATTAAATTGATACCTCAAAATGGGAATATTCAATATAATTTTGAGTTTTTAATCTTTTTACATCTTAGAAAGTGCCACCAACATTCACTGAAGAGACTAGGCCAAATCTGGGGGGTCCTCTCTAGTACCTCTATGTTTTGCAAACCCCAAATCAGTCTTGGCTTCAAGCAAAGTATAGCTTGGATCCAGCTGCCCCCTGGCCACCTTCCTTTCTCTCCCTCTCTCACAGTGTTCTCTCTACAGGCTGGCACTGTTGGAAAATGTACATGAGCTCATTCAGCTGTGGCCCATCCATGTCCTCCCTCCCCAGGCCGACACAGAGGGGGAGATGCCGGGTCTCACTCTTTGCTCTTCAGCTTCAACCCAGAACCAGTTTCCGCCTAGCGCCATTTGACTCCACTTTTCTTTATAAAATAGTAGAGCACTTGCTTTTTCTATACCACCGAATCCCACCTCCCCAGGTGCTCTTCCTTTCCTAAGGCTTGTCCACCCTATTGCTGCATCCCTCCTTTGCCTCGCTGGGCTGGTTTTTCCTTACAGGTTACACATTTGCATCATGACACGATCCTATGTTCTCCATTTCCTCACAGTGTGGATTATTTTATGGCCCCTTCGCTCGAGGAGGAAAGACCTTCACTGCCACTGTGCTCAAAGGCAAATGCTTAACAACTGTTTGGTGAATGAATGAAACCGTACCGTTTCGCCAATAAAAGATGCAGAGCATTGTACCAGCCGGGGGAGTGTGTGATGGCAAAGGCTGAAAACTAAGCCAGCGCTGGCTGCAGTGCACACTGCTGCTTTTATTCACAGACTGGAAACCTGGAAGTGAAGGTTCCAAATGTCACACAGCTCCTCCCGGCGACCGCAGGCCCCGGCTCCTCGCCTCCTTCACCATGCACCCCCTGTGTTTGTCCGGGGACGGAGGCCCAGCGCCGCACTGCCTGTCTATTTCAGTATCCCAGACTAAAAGGGCTTTCCTCTAGGAAAACTGTCCCTTTTTATTTGGAAAATTATTTCAGCCTATGTTTCATTACATGTAAATCCATCTGGGCACATCGTGGCTGAAGCTTGCCTCTGCTGAGATGAAATCAGGCTGTGAGGAGGGAGGGATGGAAACAGGGACAGCCGCTGGGTCGAGACTCCGCTCACCAAAAGGGCCTGCGTTGCAGGAGGCTCAGAGATGCTTTCCTCAAGGGAGGGGTGAGAATGAGGAAAGCAAAGCTCTTCTATGGACTCAGCAGGGGCTGCCGGTGTCTGCTGCCACCAATCTGGGCAGAGTTGGCAATGCTTTTTGTTAGAAGAGACAGCTCACTGGAAAGCTGAGTGCTGGAGTTCAGAGTAGAGAGGTGATTGTAAAGGTACAAAGTTATGGATCTCCAGAGATTGCCTGAAAGAGGAAGTGATTGAGAATACTGAAGCAAGGTCTGGAGGAGAGGGGCAGTGGGAACTGGAGATGGGAGAGACGCCGAGGGACGTTCTGGAGAGGTGTGAGTAGCGCCACCTAGTTCACTTCCTGAGTTCCATTCAGGAGAGGCAGCGTGAAAAGGAGAGGGGCTCAGAACAGGGAGACAGTGTGTGGACACCAGCACAGGGTGACAGCCGTGTTCTCCCAGGACATGCCCACAGCTCCTGTTTCTGGCAGGGTGTGGTCAGATGTGGGTGTCATTTAGTGTCACCATCTCAGACGACGCTGAGGACCTGAGAGGCATTCTGTGTAAACCAAGCCAGACAGAGGCCAGCAGGTCGTGGACCTGCAGAAAAGGGAAGGGTGCTCTCCCTTCTCCCCCACAAAAGCACACAGATTTACTAAAGAGCAAAATACCAAATGCTGTGTGCTGTCCAGAAAAGACTTTGGACTTGAGCCTAAGACTGACCAGCTTCAAGCTTGTGATTCAGAAGCCACTTTCTGATTGAAGTGATGTGAACAGTGAGCATACACATCATGCAGGGACACATGATGGACACTGGGGACTTCTTTACCAGTGCTCGGGCTGGCATTGGTCTCAGCCGCACAGATGAGATGTTCTCAACGAAGGCCTTTAATGTGTAGATGCCTCAAGCTTTGCCACTAAGTGCCATGTTTTGGCAAAGCTCACAGAGCCCCCTCTCAGAGATGAGGAGGAACAGGACAGGAAAGACTCAGTTTCCTCAAGCACAGGTCTGACTTTAAAACCATGACACCCCACCAGAATGCAAAAAACAGAAAAGTAGCTACTGGAGCCTGAGGTGAAGCCAGGCACCCTTCCTTCCACAGGCCCTTCAATTTCTAAACGTCCCCATAAGAGCAGATCATCACACCCATTTGATAGTAAAACGGAGTCTCATTTGCATATGCAATATAGCTAAGGCCACAGCCAGCAGGTGGACACGTCGAGTTTCTATCAGTCCCAGGATGTCACAGTTTTCTGTAGACAACCGTCTACAGTACTGCTATGGCATACCCCCAGTGACTCATTTGTGATCTAAATCTCTGCTATTCCAAATTCCTGGAAATGGGACTAAATGAGTAACCGGAATTCTGATCTTGAACGTGCTTCTCTTGTGAATATCCACGCCTCTCCTGAGCTGGAGGGCTGCTCACTTTCCCAAAGCACAAACAGGAAACAAAATGGAACCTTGTTTTCTGTTTCACCGTGGAGGAAGTGCAGTGTCACAGTGGAAATCCAGGCCAGGATCAGGAGCAGCTCAGGTCCGCTGGGAGGGGCCACGTCCGGGCATGGCGTAGGAGGAACTCTGCTCATGATGGAGACTCTGCGGTAGCCCAGAGGTCAGGACAGTTCTCCATTTGCTCACAGTGTGGATTATTTTATGGCCCCTTCATTCCAGGAGCCATGCTCCTTCACCGATCCTGCATACTGCTTGTTTCTCTGCTCTGATGTTTACCAGGTATAGTTCAGTCAGGCGTGTGCACATCTACAGAGGAAACTGAATATTCCCTGAAGTATTCACGATCTCACCTTGCTTAGCCTGGTGTCTGATCCAGGATAGATATTGTAATACAAAAGAACAAATAAAAAGTGACTTTCCCTGGTCGTCAGCCCCTTCTTTACACTCTGTTCAAGACATTCTCACAGCAAAATAATTTCATTTTCACAGGGAAGAATCAACTACCCATGGATGGTTTTCTTTTTCTACAAGGGTGGGGAAGAAAAGGAGAAATAAATAATATACTTTCACAGCCTTCTCATTATTATTTCTGGGAAAACATAATAAAGCTACAGCTGGCAGGCACTTATTTTTTTCTTAGCATTTAATAATAGAATTAATTGCTAAGTGGAAAGCTTGCAACCCCCATTCTGTTGAGCTTTGCCCTCTGCTATCGTTATGAATAGATGTAAAAATCAAAGCTAATTATCATTCAGAATGTTTGAAGAAATAGACTGAACCACACACACAAAACTCATTTCACCCCACACTAGCCCCAGGTTATAAAGTGGAGGCACACACACACATATGTACACATGCACACACACACACACACACACACACACACACACATAAACACACATATACACCACAGGTGGGTACAGTTCCCATGGATAATGATGGATCATAACTTGTTCTTTGGGCCTGAGGTTCCTTTTACTACAACCAGCGACTGTGGCTTGGAATTTGTGCAAAGCCCTGGCTCAGCTCTACAATGTACCCCAAATCTCATGTGCTCAGGGCTGAGGTCCTGGGATGGCAGAGATGGACCGGCAGGGTGCTGCCATCGCCTGGACTTGGACCACTGGACCCCAGAGCGGAGTGCGCTGCCAGAAGTGGGGCTGGAGGGAGACAGGTCACGGGTGTGTCTTTGCAGGGCACCACACCCTGCCCAGGCCCCTCCACTTGTTGCTTCCTGGGAGCCACGGTGCGGTCTTCCCTCCACCATGCTCTCTGCCGTGGACTGGGCGTCAGCCTCGCATTTGAGATGGTTTCCTGTGGCTTGAAGAACACTTTTAAATTCACTTTGCATCCAGGTTTCTAGGGACAACTGTTATAGTTCAGCGGAAAACATCTTCATTTTCCCCTCCTTCTAGAAGACTGATTCTCACACACATGAAATCCCAAGACAGGAGTTATCTCCTTCATAATTTAGTGCTATCACTCTAACTACTCTTTGATTCCACTTTTTTACTGAAAAAAGTTTGAATTTTTAATTCGCTTGAAAGTCATCCAGCTTTTTTCGATGTTTTGTGGTTTCCCTTTGGCCTTGTTCTCAGCAGTTTTGTCCTAAAACTCACCAGAATGGGGTCTTTTCATTTATTCTGCTCACCCTTCTCCTCTGCCCAATTCCAATTCTTGAATTTTGCTTGATATCTTTTGTCTTCAGTTATTGATTTTGTCATGTGCTCACTCTCATCTCCTAGGAGTCCAGCTTCATAGATTAATCTAAATTTTATTTTGTCTAATTTGTTCCTCATTCTCTTTTCTGTGTTGACTAATTCTCTCGTCAGTGTGACTAATCAGATGTTAATCATGCTCATTGAGTTTGTAATTTTTTGTTATAATATTTTTAATTTGTATATTTTCTATTTGTTTCTTTTTTAAAAAAATAGCTATGTTATTTTTATGTTGTTTCAGTCTTCTACCAAATTCTCAGTCCTCTTTTAGCTTGTGTATTTATTTGTTTTAGCATTCTTGAGTATGGTAATTCTAATTATTTTGAAATATGTGTCTGATTACTCCAATATCTAGAAGCTCTGTAGCTTGGTAATTGGTCTGTCCCTTTTGGTTAATTTGAAATATTGTTTGTATAAATTTTCAGAACTAACATGATGTTCTCTTCTTATGGAATAGACTTATATGTGGAGCATCCCAACCCTCGATTGGCCTCCTCAGAGTCCTGCAGATGTCCAGGCAAATTCTTCGTGGCTGGCCAGTCACGGACATCCCACGAGGTCCTATAGTCCCACATGGAGTCACTTTTCCAAGACCAGCTAAATTCCCCAAAGAAAAGCATTCTAAATGTCTAGTTTACTGTTGTATATCTACCAGGAGAGGGGCCGGTGTTCCACTTGGCTCAGGAGCTGCCTGGCCCTGGGCTCCCCTACGTCCCTCCCACCCTGTCCTTGCCATATGACGTGGCATCTCTGTCCCTTCTCTTTAACATTAGAGGCATCAGAAGCTCCTCGTTTCCCAGCATCATCCTGCCCACTCTCCAGAGTTCCTCTGTATGCCTGGTGAGATCTGTATTCCTTCAGGAGCTGCAGTGTCGCACCTACTCTATACCATGCGGCCCACGGAGCTTCAGGAAGATGACATCACATGTTCGCAGCTCATCGAAGCTCCCATCTCTGTGAGCAAAACCTCACTCCTGCATTCCCTTCGCCCTCCATGCTAGGAATCCCTGGCCCGGGAAGCTGAAACTGTAGTTAACCTGTGGCTCATGTCAGGAAAATCTTATTCTGGGAGCGACTGCTCTGCTGTGTATGGCTTTGTGTAATTAGTCTCATCAAACTAGTATTTTTTCTCTGAACATCTGCTTATGCCTCAAGATTCCTTTGAATTCTCCCCTTCCTGGCCAACCCATCCCAAATTATAGAGCCTGAACTTTACCTAGTTCTGAATAGTCCACCCAACTAATATGAAGAGACTAATTTAAAAACAGAATCCTCACTACCCCAAACCTGAGTTCTCATCGTGGATACTGGTCAGACACCAGTAAAACATTGTTATCAGACCCTGATGCAGTTAGGGACAAACTGTGCTTTACTTATCAATAGGTTATTCGTGTAGTCTTCTGGGAGAGATTATCAGCTCGTAATTTTCACCCACAACATGTAGAAAACAAACAGATGTCCTATTTATTTGTTAACAGCAGTCTACAATCTGAATGTCAGTTTCGTGATACACATGATAGCGTTTCCCAGGCAGACAGGAAATTCCCATAGGCCCACGCCAAGGACCAGCTGGGAGTTCTGGTAAACCCTGCAGACTCCTGGACCCACCTGGATGGGTCCGACTCACTATGTCTGGGAAGACAGTCAAGAATTTTAAGTTGCTGCTATGCAGGTGACTGATGCAGATGGTCCACGGCAATATTGGAGAAACAGCCACCTAGACTCAGGTGGCTGTTTTCAGCTGCAGACCACAACAGGCTTATTATGGGCTGTTGTCTTGCTCTGGGCTCTGCAGCAGACAGAGCAGAGAAACTTGCCTCCCCACGTCCCTGGGGGAGGGAAGTTTGAGGTCAGCGATGGTCTGCTAAGTTCAGGTGCAGACAGTGGAGGTCCTATTGCACCCTGATATGGCAAAGGGGGTCAGCAGCTCTGTGGGGACCCTGTGTGAGGACGTCTACGAACCGCCTACCAACCACCAGGATTACTTGCCGAGGTATCTGCTCCTCTGGGTTAGGGTTTCAGTACATAAGTCGGGAAATGCAAATATTCACTCCGCCAATTTGGGGAGATGAGGAAAAACGTCCCTTCATTCCTGGCTCAATGTCACTCAGCATGTGTTGGACCCACATTGACACCCATGAACTTCACCTCCTCTGCAGAAAGTCTTCTCCTACCACCTAGGTAAGGGCTGATTGTGCTGCCCATCCCTGCACTGAGGGAGCAGGTGTAGGGCCAGAAGCTCACACGCACAGGGGCTGTTTCTCCAACCTAAGGTTTCCTGTGCTATAACTTGAGCGGAGCCCTTCCACAGCACGTGGACCTGCCTGGGAGCTTCTCCACTTCTTCCTCTCTTTCTCACCAAGCAGCCGTCCTTGTCCTTCTCCCCTCAGGCTGTGCCAGCTTGTCCCCTTCCTGTGTTTACCGCGCACATTCGGGCCACGTGGTTCCAATCTGGAGTATCCCGCGTGTCACGTGTCCAGAGGGAAGGCCGGGAATGTGGCTGATTGTGGCGCTCGACGAGCCATGTGGAGCTGGGCCAGGAGAGGGCATGCGGGGGAGCAGATGCCAATGTGAGCATGGTGCCCGCTCCCTGGCCCTTTTTTCTCTCTGCTTCCTGACGGACCCCAGAACAGCTGCTCCCACCGGCCTCACATACACTTTTCTCTCTGTAGCCAGCTGACCACGGACTGCATCTTCTAACCAGGAGCAGAATGTGAGGCCTCCCCGATTAAGTTGTGCGTGTCGGGCATCATGCCCAACACCAGGGCAGGTGCCTAACTCGACTCCTGTGACCCCAAACAGGGCCTCCCTGTCCTTCGGAATCTGCTCCTTCTCCAGCAGGTGTAGGTTCCTTCAGCCATTGTGCCATGAGCCTGGGTCCCATCAGAGGGGCAGCGTGCGCCTCGAACTCGTCTGTTCTGAGTTTGCCGGTCTTTGAGCTTCCAGGATCTCAGGTTTGCTGTTGTTCCTAGGTCTGTGGAGTCTGCGCAAGACAGCATCACTGCCACTCTGCGCTGTAGGCCTCACTCACCCCATCTTTTGCCACTCTTTCTTTCTCTTTTTCTTTCTTCCTCTCCCTCTTCCTCCCTCTCTCTTCCTCTCTTTCTGCTCCCTCCCCACCTCCCTTCCTTCCTTATTCCCTTCTCTCCTAACCCCTGTCCTCCTTCTTTCTCTGGAAGTGGTACTTGAACCCATGGCCACCTCACTGAGCTGTGGCCCCAACCCATGTTTTGTATTTTGTCTTGAGACACTGTCTCTTTCTTTGTGGCTAACTTGCCCTTCTGGGCTCAGACTTACTGTCCAGCTTCCCCTTCTTAGAATTGTGGACTTGCAAGTGTGCACCACCACACCCACTCTGCAGATATGTCTTGAACATCAATTCAGGGCCACGTGACCACATGGGGCAGCCAAGACATTGGACCCAGAAGCTCCTCTTATGTAACAGTGATCTTCCATATATACTCACAGAATTTTATCTCTGACATTTGGAGTATGAGGCTGTTCATTCATTCTTTATTTTTTTCCTTTGAATTGTCTCTGTTTTTAAACTGCTTTTCCAGTAGGACACATATTTGAACAATATGTACTAATTGGATGTCAAACAGTTTCTTGAGTCCCTGGGAACCTGCTCCTTCATCCCTGTGAATTAGAGACTTATTTTTTAACATAGGATGTAGATGTGATCTGATATACAGGTAAGACTTCAGAGTTACCTGTGTATATCAGCTTTCCCCAGCTGACTCTCTTGGCTCACATTCAAGAGTTTAATGACAAACATTCTCCATGGATGTGGACCAAGTACTGGAGGGATATAGAACCAGAGTTTAGAGTCTCCCTGGATTGTCCAACCCCAGGATGTATCCTATGTATCCCTCCATCCTGCACCATGGCCATCAATAATGAAAGACTATTTCAGACCTGCTGAGGAAGAACTTCCACTCAGATTGTCAGCAGCTATGGAAAGACTTTTCTGGAATAACTGGGCATAGGAAATTCCCTTTCATGCCTCTCCTCTCTTTCTGGAAGCAGGACCATCTGTTGTCTTTGAAAAGTAGATATGTGGGGTAGAAGTTACCAGATTGTGTTCTCTGTAGTCCTGAAGATCACTGACTTTTCGTAAAGATCGTAACTTCTGTTTGGTGGTGAGTGAATAACTTTACCAGCTTTTATTCATCAGAGAATTCTGCTCTCTTCTGATTAGGAAACATTTATAGTGTGCTAAAAAAGCTTTCGTTTTAATTTAAACTCTTTATTTCTGATTGGAAAATTTACTGAACATAGCAACAATTTTCCTATCAATTTTACAACCCCTTTTCTAGATTCAGTCTTTGTATTTGTAACTTGCAACAGTTAGATAATTTGCTTGAATACTCTTCCCAGTTGGGTCAGCCTGGCTGAAGGCTGGTGTGCTCTCTGTTTTGTTTATATGGGTCTTATGATGAGTCCCCATTGGCAGATGTGAGAATTTGATCAGTGTTTTTCTAACCCGGAGCAAATCTTAGTGGTAGCTCCTTCCATGAGAAATTTCACAACTTTATTTATTCTTTAATCTCACTGCACAGGATCCTAACACTGGGCTTTTTCTATAGGACTTTGTATTTGGAAAGTTTATCTGGAAAGTTTATCAGTTGTTTTCCCTCTTTAGATTGTTTCCCATAATGTTGCACAGGATGAAAATGGATAAGTAAAAGAGTACGAGAGAACTTTAAAATAACACTTGGTGATTAATAAAAAAAATGACATGTTAGGAAATACATCAGGACTGACCAATCTCACCTGGAAAGCTTCCATCCATCCAAGTTAAGTTCCTGCCTTAATGCTGTGACAAGCAGCTTGGTTGTCTCTGAATTTCCTGGGACCCATTTAATAACCCGACAGCTTTTTCTCACCTTCTGCTATCTTTTTTAATTTTCAGTGTTTTATAACATGTATGTGCAGAACTGTATGTTGTATATTTGGATTGGTGACACCATACAAAAACAAAACTCTTAAATTTTGTTTTAAAATCAGATAATCTAGGAGAAGAGTCACTTTATTTTATAACTACCTGTCAGGTGCTTACAGAAGACCAGAGTCTTTATTAGTGTTAAGTAGATTTAAGACGATTTTAGAGTGTAGCACTAGGGGTTGATGCATTGAGCTACACACCCCAGCACATTTTTATTTTTTATTTTGAGATAAGGTCTCGCTGAGTCTTTAAGTTGTGACTCAGCTGTACAGAGTGCTAGGATTCTAGGGGTCCTCAGATTCCAGGGGTGCTGGGATTCCACTGATGTCATGTAGTTTAAGGATCCAACAGACCCTTATTGGGGGGCACAGCCAATAAAGGGGTAAAGAAATCAACAGGATGATCACAAAAGCCTCCACATGTTGGACACACATGAATCAGAACACAGAGCAGCCCAGTGCATCAGGACCAGAAGAGGTCAGAATGGAAGCGTTGCCGTTGTCAGCTCAGAGGATCACCATCTGGTGGATCCCACCCTCTCCTCAGCTGAGGGAGAGGGAGGGGTGATCTGAAGCGTCAGGTAATGGTTAGGTGGGAGAAGCTGCAGAAGAAGCAGCTTCTGCAGAGGGCCTCGGGAGATGGGTAAAAGTTCTAGTCATGACTGCGGAGGAGGAGCAGTTGTTCTGTAGAACAGGATGAAGAGACACAAGTGGCAGCAAAGAGCGAGGGTGGCCCTGAGCCAGGAGCCCACAGAGCTCTTTGGGAAGGTGAGATTGCAGTGGTGACCCTCCATCCTCGGGGCTGACAGTGACCCCGCTCAAGGCAGACACCGGGGTGCAGTGATCTGCTGTCATGGTCCTCTAGAGAAAGAAATGGAGGTGGGCAGAGAAAGCAGGGTGCTGTGTTCCTGGTCCGGTCAGGGCAGCTGGGCTCTTCGCAGCAGCCACTGCTTGCCCCTGGCCTTCCAGGTCAGCCTGTCGGAGGACTCTGTGACAGCCCAGAGCGGTCTCTTCCCCACGTATGTTCTCGTTTCTGCAGCGATGGCTTAACGATGTTTACATAACCTACTAATTACACCCAGAGGATGGTGGGAACGTCATGTCGAGTGGTGTGCACACTTTAATTCCAATTATTCCCCACGATTTTGCTGTACAGTAGTTAGTTTTTAAACTGATGAGAAAGAGTCTGCTGAGGGCAGATGGGAAATGCTTATTATGCTAATCGGGTTCTGGGTTGTTAGTGGAAATTATTAAATGGAGATGTTAGCGATGCCTCTGGTGGAATTAAGGGGGTGACGGGGTAAAGAGCAGAGATAAATGGCATGATGACGATGGGGCGGGCTGTGCTGGGAGCTCCCAGTTGAAAGGAAAAGAATCGAATTCTAATTCAAAGGTGCCACTTTCCTACTGTAAATTGTGCTTGGAGAAAAGTAGAATGATTAGTGATGTGGCCCTTGTTTATTATCAATTCTAAATAGGATAATTATTCTAGAGTCTATTTTAGCAAAGAAAGTTCAGGAAATGCCAACAAAAGTAAAAGTACAGTAAACCCAGGAGAAACTAATTTGAGACTGATACATGAGCTAACAGAATTGAGCATGAGAACAAAACAGACAAGATGGGCTAACAGTTGTTCAAAAGACAAGATAACGGCCATGTGGAATTCCTGCAACTCCTGACTCAAAAGCCAGCAATGAATTATTTTCCTTAGAAAGTATAGATTCAGAATTGACCCAGGAAGATAAACAATTTGAATATGCCAATGAACATGAAAGAAAGTAACACAAACTAAAGGAATGGACTTTTAAAAATGCCCTAAAATAGATGGTTCCAAAGTATGTATGTATATATATATATATATATATATATATATATATATATATATATATATATATTTTTTTTTTTTTTTCCCCCCCTAGGTTTTTGAGACATGGTCTTGCTTTGTGGTTCAGGCTGGCCCTGAGCTCAGCTTCCAACTCACATCACAGCAATCCTCCTGCTTCTGCCTCCCGAGTGCTGGGATTACAGGCATGAGCCATCACGCCTGGCACTGTGGTATGTGGTACTGGTTGCTGTTGAGCGTGGGTCTCCACACCCAGTATGGTATGTGGTTACCAGGGATCGAACCCGGGTCCTTGCACTTGCAAGACAGGCACCGGAACCACTGAGCTAACTCCCTGGCCCTCCAAAAGTATATTTTCCCAAGCATTTTGTTTCATGCTAATTCCATGCTCCCTCATATGTATCACAGAATATGGTAGTGAGAAGTGAGGGAAAGAAATCTTATGCTCTTATAGTGAAATATGGATATGTTTAATCTTAACATCTGAAAAGTAAGTTACAGAAAGTTTAGGTCTCATTTTTTTGAGTGTCAAAATTTAGTTTCTGTATAATGATGTAAGAAGGAAAATGTAAATGTATAAATAGCTGTAATAAAGTTGAATAATAAACTTGTGGAATATCAAGACCAGAAGAGGCATTAACTCAAGAATGAAACATTTCGGCCCTATTAGGAAATACACGATTGCTTACAGTGCATAATTCAATAAAGATAACGCATGTGTGAAAATTCAGCAGGTGCTGAAATTGCTCTGTGAACATCCACTGCCCTAGAGCCACGTGGCAGCCACAGGGCGCCTGTGAAAGCGAATGTTCATATCTTTCTTCTAGGACTCTGAGATGGAATCTTCACAATGTAATCAAGCTGAGAGTGGCAGGATGGGGCCGTCTGCACATTTAGGGCCCTGACACTGGTGACAGAAGACCTATAAGAAGCCCCGGGCTAGAAGCAGTGTGACCAGAGAGAGACTAGCATGACTCAGCCACAAGCCAAGGATGTGGGACCCGCAGAGAGTGGAGGAGGCACGAGTTTCCATGGCTACCAAAGAATTTAGCAGTCTCCTGCTTTTAAGGTTTCTGACCAGCAGGATATTAAAGAATAGGTTTCATTTATTTTAAAGCACTATTTTATGGTCAAATGTTCTGTCACTCTCAGCACAAACACAAAAATTCTCAGTAGTGAGTATTTATCTACCATGATATACAGAAAATTGCTGCAGCATAACCTGGTGGAGTATGAATTTGGATGTTCAAACTTCTGGGCGACTTCCAAAGTCCAAGCCTTTTGTCAAGCCCTTTATGAGTCAAAACTCCATCTTCTCATGCATGGCTCCCTTACAGATGTGATAAAGGCCTCACTGATCAGTGCACAGGTGTCCAGGCCAAGGGTCTGTATGAGTCCGTGTGCCTGCTGCTGGCACCAGTACTGACCCCGCAGCTGAGAGAAGTCTGATTCGGCTCACATGTCAGGGGCTCAGTCCATGGCTGCTCCAGGAGCAGGAGCATCATGGTGGAGGGGTGTGAGGGAGCAGAGCTGCTCAGTTCACTGTGGCTGGGAAGTAAAGAAGTACAACGGTGCCAGAGAGAAAGCCAGTGACCAGACAGACCCAAGGCCACTTCCATGGTCCGCCCAGCCATGCCTGGGGGTGTGCTACTAATCTGTGAGGCATTTCCTAGTCCAGGGAACTTGAGAGATCAGAATTAACAGTCACAGTGAGCAGCAAGCAACCAGCGCTGCCTCTTTCAGCACCTTTCGGGTGGGTGGCACTCACCTGGGTGGGCACTCACATCCAGGTGGGCCTCCCGTTGCCCTCACTCGAAGCCATGCTGAGCCAAGAAGTAGACTAGTTTAGTGACCATATCCAGTAGCCAGCTTCTCACAGTGTCCCCTGGTACCTCACAGACTAGGAGCAGGTTCCTCCGAAAGGCTCCACTGACAAGTGTGTGAGGCTTCAGGGGAAGCTGGGCATGAGCTGCAGGAGCAAGTGAGCTGAGTGCTGCCCAAGTTCTCATCCCCAGAGACCCTCCCCAGCCTGGTTACCTTGCACCGGCCCACTTTTCAATGTCACCCCATAGGCTGCTACCTCTCAGCACTCGAATTTCAAAAGGGTCATGTTTATGCCGCAGGAGGGCTGCCGGTCATCTTCCTGCTCACGAGGGAGAGGCACCCACTGCCCTGTCCCCAGACTTAAGGGCATTGAGAAAAGGGTGAGGAAGAGAGGAAGCAGTTTAATGAAAGACACGCAGAAAGAACCTCTGTTAGCTTGAAATTCATCCAATCCAAGTTAGCATCATTTGGGGGTCATACTTAGGTCTGTCCAAGCACAATATTAACTTACTTGGTAACAAGGATGTGTGACATCCTTGCTAATGTGTTTTGTTCAGATATTAACATACGCCTTAAAATCTATATCAAGCAGCATGTCAGCAGGACAAATGCTGGCGACTGATGCATCTTTTTATGTGTCAGAAATTATGCTGTTGGATGACTCTGCTTTATTTCAGAGTTTGCAGAGGTAGGCATTTAGATAAAGTTAGCACAAGTGAGGTTGCTCAGCAGACATGCAAGGGAGCCGTGGTTGCTTTCAAGCATTCTGCTCGACTGTGTAGACCGGATATGGCCCAGCGCTCCTGTGAAGAGCAGGGTGTGTCCACCTCCCACAGTGCTTTCTTCTCACAGACTGTGGTGTCCGGGTCCAGGCAAACTCTTCACCCTCTTCCCATCTGCAATGTGGGAGCCAAGGATAAGGTGCGATGCTTTGTTCTCTTCGTTTGTGATGGACACAGACGGATCCGGGGCATTATTTGCATTTGGCATTATTTGCAAAGCTCCAGGCCCCAGCTCCTCCTTACAGAGATTCTCCGCTTCTGAGCAGTGGTTTCCATAGCACTGCGCTGCTCCTTCTGGAGAATCAACACAAGCGTTTCAGGTGTTTTTTTAAATTTTGTGGAGTTCTTACCTCTCAACAATAACTATATGTTCTCCGCTACATCTGAAACTCATGAGAATCTAACTCAAGAGCCTAATTTAAAATGCTGCCAAAAATAATTTTCATTTGAAACCGAATGTATTGGGGGAACATAACCAGCTACTGTGGGACTTTTAATGTACTCTTTCTAAATTTCTCAAATCATAAATTCTCTTGATAACTGAGTTGGTGACTTCTTGTCATTGGAACATGATGAAAGTCTTGTTTACCCCTTGGAATGGGGTGTTTGATCTTTGATTTCACAGTCTCTGACAGAGTACCAGCTGCCTGCCAACCCCATCTCACCCTGCGATGCCACCCTTGCCAACAGCAGGGTGGTGGAGAGTTTTTCAAAAGGATGAGAAATGATGGGGCTGATAGAAGAGGACCACGGAGAGGTCAGCACTTTAAGAAGAAATGGCTCAGAGGGACTAAGAATCGAAGGCAAAGATGCAGGCGCACAGGAGTCTGAGGTGTCTTTGTGATGTTTGGGGAAAGAGTCCAGAAACCTAAAACTTCGCATGTGTGTTCGTGCATGTGGCTTTCAATAAGTCCACAACTCCAGGACACAGGTAACTTTGCTCCCTGTGCAGAAGGGGAAGCTAAAAGGCTCTTGAATCCCTTGATTATGGAGAGGAGAGGAAGCAGCTTCGGGTCTGGATGTCTGGAAGCACTGGAGGCCTCCATGAGGGCTCAGGATGATGCTGTCTGAGCCTCTGCTTCCCTCTCTGATCTCCCTATTCCCACCTGCCTTCCTGGCCACCAGCAGCGAAGCAGCCTTGCTCCCTACATCATTCCACCACACAGTTCATGCTGCAGAGCCAGCTGACCATCAACTGAATCCTCTGAAAATATGAGCCAAAGTAAACTTCACCTTTATGTTGTGGTGTCAGGAATTGCATCCCAAGGACAGGTAAGCTGAGTAAAGCAGCCTCTCTGATGTCTTTCTTCTCTAATCCTCCCCCTTCTAAGAATCAAGAGAATAGACAGACGGAGGGAAGTCTGGTCTAGAGATTGTTGCTGGAGGCTGAAACTAACCCTTAAATCCACCCTTTGGGTGCCTGCACCAGGCCAGCCTGAGACACCAAGAATAGGCCCACTTCTGTGTTCCAGGGTCACCCAGTTTTGCATGTAGAATGTGAGGAGACAGTGAAATGAAGCCCGCCCAACTCTGCATGCTGAGCAGCCACCAATGGGCCCCAGAGGTACCCAGTGCCTGACGGTTTGGGGCAGCAGTGGCCTCTGCTCCAGGCTGCAGAAGTGCCGGTATGGCAGATGCAGCTGTGAGGGTCTGAGAACCCACTGGCACAGGGGCACCGACAGATCGTGACTGTTGGGGGCAGTGCTTGGGCTGGGTGGCCTGGGCTTCACGCAGTCCTCGCCAGCTCGGGACACAGGCGCCATGGGCAGGTCAGCCCTTGTTGGACCACCACGTCCTCCGCAAACCTGTGATGCTCCTGTCCAGGGCCTTGGCCACAGGGTTCATCTGGAGGAAGGAGCCCGAGCTGCCCTGGTCCCAGGGTCACGAGACTGAGAGAACATTGAACCTCATTTGCATATTCTATTGTTGTTATGCATATTCCATTGTTCCTTTGCATATTTTTTTGGCTCCTTAGTTCTGCTCTTAATTACTTCTTAACCTTTAATTTCTTTGGTTTGATTCATAAAAGATTGGTTCTCTTTTTCTAACAATAGTGTTGAAGATTATGCAGTTTTCTTAAATAATATTTTAGCTCTAGCCTCAAATTTTGAAATAGAATATTTTGTCGCTATTCATTTGTATGTAAATATTTTATGATCTCCTTTATTTAATCTCTGACCAGGTTAAAATATCTAAATACACCTTTCAAGTTATTTTCTTGACCTTTACTTGTGTTTCAGAGCATCACAGTTAAGGTACACATTGTACATGGTACTTATGATCCTTTGGTATTTGAGATATATATAGTAACCTGCATGTGGTTAATGTTTATAATGGTCCATATGTGCTTGAGAAAAATACATATCCTCTAATGTTTGGTAAAAGGTTATAAAAGAAAAAACCTCAAATCATGACAGTTATGCCAATAAATTCTCTCTGCCACAACTGGGACCACTGGGCAGAACTCAGACATGGATCCTACTGTGGAATTTCACTGTTTTTATTATTCTTTTGCCACTCAGTAATATTTGAAAGATGTATCATGTGCCAAGTTGTATTTTTGTTTTCATGGAGTCGCTGTTTTAGTTAGTGGAAGCAGGTACTTAGTGTGGAAATGAGTAGGAAGATGAGGCGGGGCTCAGTCGAGGCAGGCACTGGAAGGGATCTGAATGTTGTGGCTGGAGGTGGGCAGGTTGGGGGTTGGGCAGGAACAGAGGGTTGCTAAGCTTCACCAATCCCTGAAGGAGAAATAAGCTCAGTGGGAGGAAGACAAGTGGAAGTTCTCCTTGTGGGTGCTGGAGGGTAAGGATTGGGATGCTAGGGGCACTTCCCAGACCCCAAAGGTCACAGTTTCTGGGTGCAAATCAGGGCTTCACCTTGTATGGGGCTCGATCATGCCCCAGAATTTTCCTGGGCCTCATGGTCTGTTCCATCAGCCTTCTCTCCCTTTAAATGCTGTTTAACCCTGGAGACTAAAGGAGCAGGTGTGTGTGTAACCCAAGTCACAGGGAGCAACAGCGAGCTGTGGGTAACCAGGACTCCAATATTGGGGACATGCACAGTGTGGAGGAGGATACATGGGTGATAGAACACAGTTCCCCTGCTGTGTGGTGCAACTACCAACAAATGTTTGAATATTATGCTTTACTCTTGCATGTAAACTTCCCAAGTCAGATGGTACATGTAAGGTGATGTTAGAATAAAAACTGCAGAACTTACAAGTGTAAATCTCATCCAGTTTTGCCCCTTTTTCATAGGGGAGCTGGAGGTTGAGGTGGAGATTTGGGGCACTGGACTCTCCTCAAGGACGGTGCAGGGAGGTTTGGGACAGACAAGGCAGGAGCAGTGTCCGGTTTGCCCACCATTCTACGTGCCTGTTACTGCTACAAGTACCCACCATGTGCTGAGCTGGATGAATTAATATTTAATGACATCAGGCATTAGGTCTATTCTACTGTCCTAGTGGTACAATACTCTTGCTTACTACATATCAACTCTGCACGTATTAAAGGATTTCAGCTCATACATGGATTGAATCAGAGCAGTTAATGTACAGATCACTTTTTGAGATTTAATTACATTTGCCTATAAAGACAATGACAAAACATGCTCTTATAGGTGGTTGCTGGAATCAAGTACCAAATTTTAATTAAAATAGGCTACTAAGGGATGCAGAGGACCATGTCTATAAAACACGCCCAGGGATCTGGGTGTGACCGTCTCTCAGAGTGAAAGAGCATCAGTCCCTGACTGGCACGGCTCCAAGTCCTACACCTGCCTGGTGTCTACTCTTCTGGGCACAGGAAAGTCACTCAGAGGTGACCTGATACCCTGGGTGGAGGACAGGGGGAGGGAATGGCAGAGAGCACCGTGCTCTGCATAGGTAAATAACTGTGAACAGTTAGGATGTGCTGTGTAAACGCACCACGTGATCCTTACGCACTACTAACATGCAATCGTGAAAATGAAAATTGAAAATAAACTAGAAACAAAGGGCGTCTCTGACATATAGGACGATGCTGTAACAAGAGCAGGAGACCGTGTGTTTCCGCCTCTCACTTTCTCCTCTCCCTGAGCACAGCCCAGGATGATCACTCTCACAGAAACCAGCCTTCACAGTGCCCTGACGCCGTGCATCTGACCACCAGGGCAGTGAGAAACAAATTTCCATGGTCTCAGCTGCACAGTCTGTGGTATTTTACTACAGCAGCTTGGCTGACTAATACATCCAGGATATAATTTTACGAGTTAAAAAAGTGAATTTACATTTGCATAGTACTTTCTGATATGTGAACTATTTTTACTTACTTCATATGATTTAATTGTTCCAAAACCTTGCCGACGCCGGCATAAATAACTAAAGCAGAAGGGGTTCACTTGCTTTATCCCAGGTTTCATGATGGTAATTTGTTCCTTTAAAGAATTATTATCCAAGGACTGAATGAGCCATGCCTGTGTTTCTTTGGCCAAAATGAGGACAGACTGCAATTGTACACTCTGCCTTTCTACCTTTCGGGAGAATTATCGTCCTTGTCTCTGTCCCAATTTTGCTTCATACACTAAGGTCAGTCTCCCCGTCTGGCCTCGGGTTGCCTGACCAGGCTCTTGAGGCATCCTCCCCTCTGGGGCGAGGCTCGGCCTTGTGGGCCACACCTGTGAGCGGTCACACAGGAGCTCGCTGCAGGACCACGACTTCCGGGGCTCACGGTCAGCAGATCAGCCTCTTCCTCTCATGGCCCTCCCCTGACACCCTCCATCTCCTGAGCCTCCTGGGGCCTCATCAGTGTGTCATTAAAAGCCTAACGACTCTGGCTTTTCAGTGGTGCTGGCCCCGTGTGTGGTGCTGACCACACCCTCGGGGAGCTGGTGGTGGGCAGGACACAGGTTCTTGTCTTCACCTGCCTCGTAGCCCCAGCTTTGGTCCCGCCCCACTGGCAAAAGACCTAGTTCCCCATTTTCTATGCTCTTTCGATTTGCGCTTTAATTTTTTTATACCTTGTATTTTCATGTAAGAGAAGCCATGTGATATCCAAGCTGTGTGTCTGGTTTATTTCACTGAATGGTATGGTCTCGAGGTGCAACCCTTTTCCTACAAATGATTCTTTTAACCTCCTTTCTGGATGCCATGAACTCAGACGTGGGAACTCTGCTTGATAATTAGTCAATCAGCTGTGAATTTTGCCTGCACACTATCCCTGGGAAAGGGTGCTGCTGAATAAATCATTGCCTAATTAGAGACATTTCAGGGGATCATTTGTACATGAACCTTCCAGAACAATCGCTCTTTCTAATGGGCAAAGTGACTTTCCCACATTAGGTCAAAAGAACTTGATTCAGCTGATGCGATCCGAGTTGAGTCATGGATGCGAGGCAGGAAGCTGTAGTGATTTCCTAATCCAGGGGTGGCCAGAGCCTCCAGGCTGTGCTGTGGCCTGCCAGAGGCCCCTGGGTCAGCTGGAATCAACAGTCCTCTGAACCTCTGAGGTGCCTCCTGCTTGTGCCTGTGCTTTTAAATAAAATTTGTGTGTCCTCACATGTGTGCACAATTCTGTGACCAGCGGAAGTTGATGCCCTTTCCTCTACTTTTGCCTCTTTAGTGCTTATGCATCCATCAGGGCCAGGATCCCACGTCAGAGCATGTCACCTGCATCCACCAGACTGGCCCTTGGTACTGTGGTCTCAAGCTTCCCTACATGTGACTGTCATCCCATTCACCTCTCCTGGCTTCCTTTCCTGCTTATGCCAGTGCTGAGTGTTGAACTCAGGGCCCTCACACTGAGCAACACCCCAGCCCTTGTTACTTTTTGACACAGGGTCTGACTGAGTTACTGGCTGGGCTCAGATTTGTGTCTTTCTGCCTTAGCTCAGCAGAGAGCTGGACTCAGAGGCGCAGCTGCCATCCTGGTCTCTGTTTCTGCTTTTTAACTTGACTGTGTGGTAAACTCTGCAA
Source organism: Petromus typicus (assembly GCA_004026965.1). NCBI lineage: Eukaryota > Metazoa > Chordata > Mammalia > Rodentia > Petromuridae > Petromus > Petromus typicus. The sequence goes on along the minus strand of PVIR01003939.1, from coordinate 13,686 downwards.
CACAGGGCAGCGAAAAGCTCTGATGGACGCAGCAGAACTGGAGGTGGGAGAGGAAAACAGCCACATGCACAGCGCACCAGAGATAGGATGCGCCCATCAGGTGAAGCAGCTCGGCAGAGTCCTGCCTGTGTCAGTCCATCTCAGAGGGTAGAGTCTGTGTTCAGCCTGGAGATGGGCATCCAACCCACCAGCAGTGGTGAGGACTGAGCTCCTGAAGAAACAAAAGTGAGACTTCCCTCTTTCCCTTTTAACCCACCCAGGCCACAAGCCTGGAGTGGGGCCACCCACAACCGGAGGGGCAGTGAGTCCATCCCCCAGGTCTGTTAGACCAAGCTGCGGGCCTTTCTGTTCACACTGGCACTGCAGGAGACCTCACGCCCACCTCTATTCTGGGCTCTTCTTCCTCAGCTGTGTGCTGCCCACCTGCACTCTTGTGTCCCCCACGCTAGACAGTGCCGAGCTCCCTGGAATCCAACAGGGTTTTCTCTGCTCCCCTGTGGCAGCTGCTCAGCAGACATGCTGGGCAACTACAGTACACCTCCCACAGTGCAGGACGCCTGAGTGCAGCAAGACAAGAGTAGACCACCGGGGCGCAGGGGTGGCTGGCGTGCTGTAGATGTGGCCTTGGGTCTTCTCGCCTGGCTGGGGAAGGGATGTAGGCATGGAGCTCAGTCTGCCTCCTGCTCCTTAACTCGAGGCATAGCAGAGGAGCCTGGAATTTCTGCTCCATTGAGGAAACTTGCTGGGGCCCCTGTGGGACAGCAGTGACTGTGGCAGGGTGGCAAGATTGCACACCTCATTCTCTGTGCGAGTGGCAGGGCCCAGTATTTCCAGGAAAGCATCTCAGGGCCAGAGCCAGATACACTGGATGGGGCAAAGCCCAAAGATCATAGCATGGTGTGTATGCCCTGAACGTGAAACTGAGCAAGGGTGCTGCTGCTGTGGCCAAGAACTATGACATGTTAACTTGACGGGTAAGAACAGCCAACGAGGGAAAGACAGCCAGCTCTGTGTGTGTCTGTGGATGACAGACATGCAGAGCAGCAGATGAAGAGTGAGACCCACGCAGATGCAGGTGGCGCCAACCAGTCAGCTTGGACAGAGGGCAAGGGCAGGAAAGAAGGCCAGCATGCTTTGAAAGAGCTGCAGTCTCTTCTCTCGCCTTTGGGCTATGTCCTTCAGCTTTTCGACGCAGACTCCCACCGGCGACTCTCCAGGGAGTGTCCAGGTCTTAGAGCTCAGGCCAGTGCTGCAGCCTCTGGCTTCTTGAGCTGAGAAGCTCCTGGATCCTATCTCCGGCCCACAGCTGTGCACTGGGGCCTTTCCTACACCTGACACTATCAGCTACCTAATCACTACTAGAGCAGGTATGTGTGTATGTTCTCCTCATTCTGTGGCTCAGGAGACCCCAACTGATACAGAGGTGGAAGCAGAAAACCCAGCCTGGCACCAGTGTCCACCGCAGGCTGTGGCCTGTCCATCTCTCTTAGGGACAGAGCACCCCACACCAGACAGGCACAGCACTGGCCCTGACTGCTTCTCCATGAGACCTGCGCTCCTGTTCAGCATCCCGAGAATCCTAAGGCCATCACATTCTCTCACCTGTCACAGGTAAATTAGTCAGTAGGAAAAGCATTGGTTTCGGCTGATCTGTACCTACACGCCAGAAAACACGGAGGTGTCTGCTTATCAGTTTGTATGTTTACAACATCGATAAGAGGGAATCCTGGGGATGTGGAAGAGAAAAAGATCTGAAAGAAATGAATGAAAGAGAATGAAGTAAACCAAGAGCCCAGAAGACTGGATGAGGAAGCTGATGAACAGGAGAGAAAGGATACCGGAAGAGGGAACAGTGCGGGGAGATGTTACCTCCCAAAGGGAGCTTAGCCCTCATACTGTCAGGCACGGCGATACAAGGCGAGGCCAGACCACTAGCTGGGAGCTCGGTGATGTCCGCACCTCTTGTCGATTTTAAAGCCTGTGACCCGGGAGACCATGAGCCAGGACATCGTTGGGCAGAAAAGAAAAGAGCCTCCTCTCCTCCCTCTGCAGTTAGCATAGTAGACTCCAGGCTTGACTTCTTCACAGCTGGGAACAGATATGCTTTGCATTTCACATATCAGACACAAAAGTTCTTACAATACTTTGTTGAGTTCATTCACTCATTTATTCCACAAAATATTTACCGCATGCCTATAATCTATATCCAGCCTCTGGTCCCGTCTCTGAAATACAAGAGTGAAATCACATTATAGAGGAGGAACAGACTCATTTACGAATGAATGGAGAAATAGATGAATGGATTCTTGTAGAGTATCAGAATTGTATTCACTAAATAGTCTTTCCACTTCCGTAGGACTTCCCCCTGGCCGCTGCTGCATCCCTGGCAAAAAGCTGTTGACCAGTAACTACATGTTTTAACGCCTCCCTTCAAAGCAATGCTGCGAGAGTTGAAAACTAAGTTCAAGTCACATCTGTGGGTGAGCCGATGGGGGAGTGCTGATGAGCTGCCCTTGGATGTAGTCCTCTGGGCGACATCTGGACGTTGCCACTGAAGCCTGTGTAATTATGCAGGCTCTAGAGGAAGCCACAACCTGTGTCGGGGCTTTGTTCTCTCTCTTCTCACTACAGAGCCTTTCAATCTTTGTTTCATTGTTTTCTGTCACAATCTCCTTATTTTCCACCCCTCAGTGTGGTTTGCAGATGTGGCTGGAATCTGCTGTCTTGGACTGTGTTTGACAGCCAAGGACACGGCAAAGTTTTCAAGGGTGTCCATGTGGTGGGGTGGGCACTGGCTGGGTGATTGGAAGAGAGGCCAGGTAGTAGGTGGTCACTGCCTTTGGCTGATGTGGCCACATGAACCAGCAGCAAATCAGCAGGTTTTGAAGGAACATCGAAGGAAAATCTCCCATCAGGCCATGGTGGTCTTGAGGGTGTTTAAGGCTCTGAGGAAGTTGCTGCATTGTCTCTTCCAATTTTGTCTTTCCTCCATGGTAGCTGTTGGTTGGTAGTGAGGCTATTCCGTATCAGATGTCCTTGCCCACATAAGCCTTGACCACACCTGTCCTCTGATAGGTCTGTCTTCCTCAGAAGTCTAGAGATCAGCTCCATGCAGTCTCCCACCCGACTGTGCGTCCAGGGGCCTCCATTCTGATCCCGGATGTTGGGCGTGGTTCCAGTTCTTCTATCCCGCAGCCTTGACCATAAGTATACACACATCCAACCCTCTTTTCATGGCTCTGGACTGATCTTTTTTTTTTTTTTTTTTTTTTTTTTTTTAGGTTTTTTTGAGACAGGGTCTCGCTTTTTGTGGTTCAGGCTGGCCCTGAGCTCCGCCTCAAACTCACATCACAATCCTCCTGCCTCTGCCTCCCGAGTGCTGGGATTACAGGCGTGAGCCACCACGCCCGGCACTGTGGTATGTGGTACTGGTTGCTGCTGGGTTGAGTCTCCACACCCAGTATTGTTATGTGGTTACCGGGGAATCGAACTCGGGCCCTTGCACTTGCGAGACAGGCGCCGGAACCACTGAGCTAACTCCCCGGCCCAACTCTGGACTGATCTTGAGCACTGGTCCTCAGCTGGGGCGATCCTGTGCAGTCACCGACAGACCCCTCAGGATCAACCAGAGCTGTGTGCCATGTGTCAGCATGCAGGTATTGTTGTCAACAGCTCAGTTTAAGTTTTGCTTCCTAGAATTATTTCATTATTAATTAATTTTATTTTATGCATTGTTGATATTCATTTTTTCCAATAAATTATTTAAACTCAATTCCGTCTTTGTTAGCTTATTTTAATTTATGCACAGTTCAATATTAAAGATTAATTAATATTTACATAAGGGGTAATAACTATAATTCAAAATACAGATATCTTGGTCTGAGTCTTGTGACCTATGGATTGTGGGATCTTCAGAGAGTCACAAAGTTGCTCAGCATTAAAAACCTCTTGTTTGAGAAACAACATCACCTCTGACCAACTAGTACAGACAACTTTAAGAACAAATTACTTGAAAAGGTTGAAACTGTGCATTAGTTCTAGCAGATGGAAGGAAGGAGGGAGTCAGGAGAACAGCTTGGCCTTCACGCTGCCCTCTGCATGCTGGGCGGTGTCGTGGTCTTTCTCTGAGTCCCAAGAGGACAAGGTGACCTGTGAAGCTGTGTTGTCTACAGCTCTGTTGAATGCCCACCACAGCCTAAAGTCTAGTGAAGAAATCCAAAAATACTAGACACAGGAGAGACACATCCTTGGGATGGGAGTTTTCCACAGTAAGGCACCGGTGGGTCATAAACTGAACTTAATGGACCATGATAAACACTAAAGATATACGTAGAACAGATGGAAAGAGCAAAACATTTGTACAGAGTACCTATGCGGCAAAGTGGGGAATTGTACTCGTTTTCTTATTTTTTTGTTACAGAGGTGTCTTTGCCCTTACCTGTTTTCGATGCCTTTACATCTCTTACCTGGAGAAAGACGATGTTTTACAACTTTTCCTCTAGACGAGAGATGCTGATTTGTAAATCTCTAGAATGTTACCCAGTAGAAGAAATGAAGGGAAAAAAATTCTGCCACAAATGTCTTTAAGAAACTCCCTGGGTGGGAAATATGAGTATAATGCAGCTCCTTTGCCTTGCCTTCTGGCACATTTGGAAACAGCAGTCTCTGCTTTGGTGGAATTTGCTGACCCACACTATGCACATGTCTCTAACTCCTTGGGGAGTCTGCCAAACCCCTGGGTCTCGGGGGACCCTGGTGGGAGGGGTTGGAACACCCTGGTGGTGACTTTGAATAAAGCCAGAAAAATACACTTGCAAAGCTTGAGGCTGCCCGGAATGGGCTGTGCCATTTGTGAGGCAACCATGATTGTAGGAGAGGGGAGGACAGGGATGGTGGAGGAATTACCTCCAGAACTAATGGACATGAAGGAAAGGACAAGGCAGGAGAGCAGAGCGACCCATCTATACTTTAAAAACAAATAGCAGAAAGCTATCGAGTGTTTTAGATTAAACTGTAGCTTGTCATCCTAATATACTAGTTTTCCTTCCACTTCTCAGAAGTTCCCTTTAATAGGATCTAAGAAAGCCCAAACCACTGGGCATTGGACAATAAAAAGAGACAGCAGTGTTGGATTAGAATTTAACAGATAATTAGGAATCTAGGCACGGACTGTTTTTCAGAAAAAAGTACATGGATGGCTGTGAATCAAATGAAAATTGTTCCTACTTTTTGCTTCCTTGTCAAACACAAAAGCAACGGTTATGAACTAGATCTAAAAGTTTCCCAAAGCCTCATGGGACCACAGGTGTGGATTGTAGGTTTACAGCCGACTGGCTGTTAGAAGGCAGCATCTGGCTACAAGTGGGCAACAAGGGCTTGGGAAAGGTGAGCTGTGAGGGGAAGCTCGCCGTTCAGAAAGAGAGATGGAGGAGACGCAGAGCTCGCTGCAGAGGAAGCACCACTGTTCCAGTCTGAGAAGGAAGCAAGAGGAAGGAAATGAAACCACCCAAGGTCATAGGCACCTCACAGAACCTACGGAAGGGCAAGGCCTAGAAACAACGAGAGGAAAGAAAAGTTAGCATAACAAAACAGGACAGTGGTAAAATTAAGAGGATGTTACCTTCTCGGTTGCTGGAACATAACACTCGACACTCACAACTTGGAGGAGCAGTAGTTAATTTGGCTGTGGGCTCTGTCCGGGTCGGCTGGCTCTGGAGCAGGAGCACCACGGCGGAAGGGCACGGAGGAGCAGAAATGCTCAGTCGGTGGAGACCAAGGAGCTGTGAGAGAGGGGAGGGGTGGGAATGAGACACAGTACCTCAGGCGGTGCCCCATGACTCAGGTAGACACACCCCGAGCTGAGCTCTACCAACGCACCACGTGGCCTCCAAACCAACCAAGCCAACACACGAAGCTTGACCGTCGCAGAGTCACATGCTGAGAGGCCGCATGACGAACACACACCAGAACACAAGTGTTTAGCGTCAAAACGGAAAATGGTCTTTCTCTGCAGTGAAGACTTGAAAGGATGTACCGGAACTTTCCACGGTGTGCTCCCCGATGTACCCCACGATGTGCCAGGGGAAAAGGATACCGAGGAGTCAGCCCTGAGATAAGCACTAACGAATTAGAAGTTTTTAAATAACTTTTGTTCTCCTGAAGTTAGTAGTTTTAAAGAAAAAAAAAAGAACCCTTTTGGAAGCTGGGTAAAACATTGCGATCAGTGGGGAAGAGTAACTGCTCTTACCCTCAACCCACTCAAAACACAATCAGAGCCCAAGCTGGGAATCCCTGGTCCCTGCAGGCTCTGCAGGCAGCAGAGATGCCCAAGAATCTGATCAACACCCACTTTTCCCAGTGACTTTTCCATCCAGGCCCCGTCTCCACCCAGGCCCCGCCTCTACCCAGGCCCCGCCTCCACCCAGGCCCCGCCTCCCACAGGCCAGTCTGCCCCAGCTCACTGTGATGGGCCTGCCATGAGCACAGTGCCCTGTGACCCATCTCCTTCCATCTCCCACTTCTGAGTACATGAGACTTTTAGGGGACATTTGTAACAACAGTATGCTATTTGGGACAATGCTTCTAAAAAGAAAGCCCTGAAATTATTCTAGCATGTAGGTTAATTTGGGAGAAGTCAGTTTTGAAGCGCGTGGGTGTGAACTCTCATGAGTGAATTAGTTCAGTGTGCAAAGAGAAGTAGTTCTCTGACTTGGGATTTCTTCATTTGCAATTACAGAAATTCCATAGGTTCAAGTTCCCCCTTTCTGCAAGTATAACAAAATGGAACATATGTAAGCTTTTAAACAAGAATCTCTTGGAAAAGAAAACAAGCCACCAAGCAGTTTTGCGCTTTCCTTTCCAGTGTTGAGGCTGTAAACTGCGAGCGTCTTCCAAGTCCCCTCCATGGAGCCTCGCGGGTGGAGCGCGCCCTCTGACTGACTCCTCAGCGCGCAGGGGTTCAGCACTACATCCGAATCAGGATGACCAGGCGGCAGAGGAGCGAGGGGGCTGTGTATCCCTAAAATCGCATTTTCCGGGCTCCCATCTTCTCCCTCTGCCCAGCTCAGTCTCTTGAGGCTTCTCTCAGCAAAAAAATCCCCAAATCTAAGTGGTTTTAGAGGCTAAGAGATTTGTTTCTTACTGTTCTGAGCCTGGCGACTGAGGGCACTGTGCACCGTGGATGGCTTCCTGTGAGGATTTCTTCCTCATGCTAGGACTTCTTCCTCACCGCGATAGTCAAGAAGGGCAAAGGGATCCCCGGAGCCGCCGTCCATAAAGCCGCTGGCCCAGTCCGAGGCCCCTCCCCCAGGACCAGTGACCATGGTCCCACCTCCAAAACAGTCTCCAGCGGATTGGGCTTTTTCACGAGTGGCGCTGCCGTGGGAGGTTAAGGGGGTGGGTTTGTCCACCCTAAGGGCCAGCAGCCCTGCAAGATAAAAGGGACAGAAATAGTCGTGGTCCTGGTTTAACGCTCATAGCTTGCTTGTTTGCTGTCTTCTGCTTGCCTTGTGTTGGCATGCATTTTTTTCCTTCTGCGCTGTCTACCATGCCACTGTGCCCTGGAACCAGTCAACTCTGGACTGTAACCTCTACACACCTTAACTTTGGGCGTTGGTCATTTTATCTCAGTAATAAGGAAGACATCTCAGTCTGCTAATGGTTCGCCAAGGATGCAGGTCACGGGAGAACCCAGGATCAGGTGGGATCCGCAGAGCTTGGAAGTCAGCAAGAGGGTGATGCTAGTCGGAACCAGGGACAGAGACTGCTAGGTTGGAGCCCTCCGCTCTGCCACAGGGATTGTTATGAGGTTCTTCTTGGGCCAAAGTGCAGCAGGAAGAGTGGAAGTGTGGGTGGGGTGGGGGCAAACGGCTTCTGGGTTCTCATGGGTGGGAACCCAGCACCCTTCTTCTGTCACCAGCACAAGACAGGCCCACCTCCTTTACCCTGCAGTTGCTGATGAGCAATGCCAGGTGATCAGCCTTGCCCGACACCACCCTCCCAGCAGGTTCAGGAGCAAGAGGATCACTTCTGCTCCATATCCACACAGCCCCAGGCACTGGAGATGTGGCAGGAAAGAGAACAGAAGTCCCCACTGTTTTCAGCGTGTGTCCTCATTACAGGAGGTGTTTGAGATAAACAAATAAACCACATGTCTGTGTGTGTCAGAGATTGATAAGTGCTGAGGATTAAAATAACAGAGGAGAGGAGACAGCACTGGGGATACGGCTATGGGCTGGACTGAAACTGCCTTCGATGATGTGTTTTTGAATTAGCCTGTGGAGCCAGGGAGCTGTGCAGGTGGTGTGGGGAGGAGCACGTGGCTAAAGCCCAGACTGCAGCTGCCAGGAGTCCAGAGAAGGTGGGAGCAGCTCCCAGCGAGAAGGTGGTTTGTAGGCAAGTAATGTGTGTACAAAGGAAGAGATCGTGTGTGGGAGTTAACAAAACACATTAGTGATAAAATTAACAAAATAGTATCGAGAGAACTTGGGAAGAGTTCCAAGGTGTCATGAAACTGTGTCAAGCATTCAGAGGAAATGAAGCGGGTACAAACCCCTGAAACAGGCCTGATTAGGGCTTCTGCTTGCCCTGTGTTGGTGTATTGATTATGGCTCACTGATTAGGTGCACTGATTAGGGCTCACACCCCAATGCACCATCTCAGTCTGTGATATGCTCTTAGAAAGTGCAGTGAATGTTTATGTTAAAAATAAATGACAGTAAAAGATACACAGCTATGCAGCACTCCCAAGACCCTCCCACTGCAGTCACATTTCTTACCACTTTCATTTTCTTTTTTATTTTAATAAATTGAGTTTACTGGTACAGGTTATGAATACATTATGATCACATTTCTCATTGGCAATTTGCACCTGTACATGATGCATTTTCATTTTCATTTTCCCCATTCCCCTGCCCTCCCTTCAATCCCCCTACATATAAGCTTTATTTCTATTTTTTTACCATTGAATTGTTCTTTCCTTTCGTTGCTTTCCCCTGCCCTCCCAATTCCCTTTCCTTTTTTATCTTCCTATTTCACAATACCTACCATTCATTCTGGATCTCATTTACACCTTCAGTTTCTCACACTAGAAAAACAGTATGGTATTCTCACTTATGAGGATGGCCTCAAGGTGCATCTATTTAGCTATAAATGTCTCTAATTTATGAATAAAACATCAGTAACATGAAAACTAGCAGAAAGAATTAACAACTGGAACCTCATCTTAGTAAAAAGCTTCTGCACAGCAAGAGAAACCACCAGCACAGCAAAAAGACAACCTACAATGTAAGAAAAAATTTTACCAGCTGTTCTTCAGACAAAGGTCTACTATTTAGGACATATAAAGAACTTCAAAAAATCAGACTCCTGAATTTAAAGATCAATTCAAAGAAGCATATGAAGAAACATTCAGCATCACTGGTTATTCGAGAGATGGAGATGAAAACCCTGAGATTCCATCTCACTCCACAAAGAATGGCTGCTATCACAAAATCAGCCAATAACATATGCTGGTGAGGTTATGGGGAGAAAAGAAGCCTTCTGCACTGGAGAGGGGAATGTAGACTAGTGCAGCCACTGTGGATACCAGTGTATCCTGTGGAGTGTGGAGAGTCCTCAAAACACTAGCATTAGTGTAAACTGTAGAGCTGAGGGTTTCCAGTATATTTTTCCACTGAGTCTCCCCCAACAGTGCTGAGGAGACTGACGTATCCTTCCTAAGACTCTGCTCCCAAAGGTGCTGCGGAGGTGTTCTATGGAGTGATTAGGGTCCACTCGGCAGCTGCTTATAAGTAGGAGTCAACCCACAGGGGCCTGATTCACTTGGGGCCCATGGGCATGTAAAACAATTCCTCGTGATGTATCTCTTGGTGTCTACTTGCTCGTAGCTCTAGTTTGCTAATGAAATCCTAGTTGACCTAGTTGACCTAGGCCTATAATCTCAGAACTCTGGGTGGCTGAGGCAGGAGAATGGAAAATTTTATCCCAGCCTGGGCAATTTAACAAGACCTTGTCTCAAAATTATTTAAAAAAAAAAAAGAAATTATTGTAAGACATGGCTGGGCATGTGAGTTGGTAAAAAAGCCCTGGGCTCAATTTCTAGTACTAAAATAAAAGAAAAAAGAGAAGTTACTCTTCTTCCAAGGGGCATAGAAAAGATGTGGTAATATTGGGAAAATGAGAAAGCTGGATTGTCACCAATTCGTAGGTCAAGATAAAGGACAAGATACCATACTTTATCCTCAAGATAAAGGCGAGTAGAAATACAGTGGAAAGAAAAGGTGGGAAAGGCTTCCTAGTGGCTACTCCAAAGCCAGGACATCAGGAAGAAGAACGTGAGACTTCCAGCCACAAACATGTGGAGAGGAAACTCTGAAAGCTAAGCATCTCAGAGGTCGATGTCAGCTGCAGTGTCTGCAGGACGATGCCTCATTTTCCTTCTAAGTGAAGAACTAACTCAACTCAAAATGTAATTAAGCAGCTCACTGAAAAGCAGACAGTACCAGATCTGGCCCTGGTGGCCCCACCCTGGGGACCAGGGTCCAAGGCCTATGTATTAAAGGTGTGGTTAAGCATTAAACAACATATTAAAGCAAAAGTGACACTTCCATATTTAACTCTGCCCAGTTCTAAGTGACTCTTTAAGGGTCTCTACACCAGTCCTGTACTCCAAGAATCTCTCTGGAGTCTGTGCTGTGGTGTCTCACATTATGTGCATAAGGAAGGATATGGGATGTGGATGTTTCCTGGCTCAGTTCCCACTTATTATCCAGTCCTTGAAGTAAGCAGGATTAAACTTTTCCAGACTTTGTCTGGTGAAGCCATTTGGTAAACCTTTTTGGGTTACAGTTTTGAGTGGTTGAGAGAGGCTGTAGAATGTGCTGGAAGTTCTATTTCCCTGGGCTACATGATACAGAGAAAGGAGAATTATATCACCTCACAGAGGACTAGATTGTGTATCTAAAAAAGCTAAGTTGATTTTGCTAATAAAGTTTTTTTTTTTTTTTTTTTTTTTAGGTTTTTTTTGAGACAGGGTCTCTCTTTGTGGTTCAGGCTGGCCCAGAGCTAAGCCTCAAACTCACAGCACAGCAATTGTCTTGCCTCTGCCTCCCAAGTGCTGGGATTACAGGCGTGAACCACCACACCCAGCACTGTGGTATGTGGTACTGGTTGCTGCTGGGTGTGAGTCTCCACACCCAGTATTGTATGTGGTTACCGGGGATCGAACCCCGGCCCTTGCGCTTGCAAGACAGGTGCCGGAACCACTGAGCTAAATCCCTGGCCCCAATAAAGTTTTATTGAAACATCATCACATCCACCTTCCCACATACTGTCTATGGCTGCTTTATACTGACAGAATTGAGCAGTTGTGACAGAGTTCATATGTCAGACAAAATATTTGTTGCATAATCTTTATAGAGAAAGCTCCCCAACCCCCATCGAGGCCATAATAAACATTCCTCAGATTTTTAAACAAAGCAAATAAATTGAATGGATTCCACCCATGAAATTTCCCATCAACTGCGTGTGTGGTGTGAGACAGCTGCCCTCTTCTACAGCCTAGAAAGAAGAAAGAGGCTTAAGGTTTTCACAGAATGTGTAACAGGGAAACTACACTGTGGATTTTCAAGTTTTAGCAAAGCTTAGCTTTGTTTGAAAGAAAGAATTGTTTGTGGTGGAAGGGAAGGCAGCCTGCCAAAGAATAATAGATTCCTCTTTCTTAAACAAAGGGTTGCAGAGTGAAACCTGAGCCAGTCTGAGATTCCTGTGTCCTCCTCAGCCCTCAGCAGAGGCTTCAAAGGAAGGAGAGGGAGCAGCCCAGACCTGAAGGGGCCACAGTTGTTGAGGGCAGGGGGTCCTGGTGCTCAGCAGACCGGGCCTGGAGTTGTGAGGAGCTTTTGCCAGTGTCTTTGCAGCTCGCTTTTAAAACTTTTAAACAAGGGACTCAAAGAGCTGGGTGTGATGTTGCCTGTCTGTCATCCCAGGGGGCTAAGGCAAGAGGATCTCAAGTTTGAGCCCAGTGTAGGCATCTTAAAGGCAAGACTGTCTCGAATTCAAAAATAGAAAGGTAAGGCCGGGGATTTAGCTCAGTGGTTCCAGTGCCTGTCTTGCAAGTGCAAGGACCTGGGTTTGATCCCCCTTAACCACATACAATACTGGGCGTGGACACTCACGCCCAGTAGCAATCAGTACCACATACCACAGTGCTGGGCGTGCTGGCTAATGCCTGTTCCAGCACTTAGGAGGCAGAGGCAGGAGGATTGCTGTGATGTGAGTTTGAGGCTGAGTTCAGGGCCAGCCTGAAATACAAAGCAAGACCCTGTCTCAAAAAAACTGAAAAAAAGAAAGGTAGAAAGGGTTTCATTCAATGTAAAGGCCCTGGGTTCAAATCCAAGGTTTGAAGAGAGAGAAACAGAGGCAGAGAGAGACAGAGACAGAGAGACACACAGGGAAAGGGAGACAGAGAGACAGAGTTGGTTTAAATAGTTAAACCATTACATGAACTAGATCAACCCAGGGATCTCTCTAGAAAGGGAGTCCTAACATACCCCCTGAGGGATTCTGCCTTTGTGAGTCTCCAACAGGCGCGGAGCTGGACCCTGGAAGGACACGCCAGCTGTGGTTGAGAGTATGACTGCCTTGACTCTAGGGCTAAACTGGAACCTCCAAACTGGATTCTAACGGTCTGTCAGTGCAGGGACTTGGGGCTCAGGGTCTCCAGCTGCCTTCATGTGAACTGGAGGGTGAGCTGCCACCAAAGGCTGCCCTATAACCTGGCGTACAGTTGGAGACATGTGTACACACAGACACACACATTCATACTCACGCATGTAGAAACCACTATGCTTCTTTTTTTATCAGTCTCTTGTTTCCATATATATTGGGGGAAAAGATGCATTTAATTTAAACTAGTTTTTCGGGAGCTGCTTACCCTGAACTCACAGCAGCATCATAGTTCCCAAGTGTCATGAGCACCTTCCTTCTCAGGTATCTGTGGTCCCTGGTGATGTAGGACTTGGGGCAGAGCCAGCAGGTGACAGAGGGAGCCGCGGGGTGCCCCGTGCACCTGCGCTGAAACACTTCCAGCCTTGTGCAGTGCCTCTGGAATCACCCACAGGGTGAGCTCCCCGTTGCAACTCTGAGAGCGTTTCTGTTTGCTTGTTCCCTTACTGATAGTCTCAGAAAGCGTGAAGTCTGATCCGACGGAGGGTGTGGTGTCAGGGCTGGAAGTCCAGAAAGTCTCTTTCTTCTCCATCAGCAGCAGCAGCCCGGCAGTTGCCCACCCTTCCAGGGGACTAACTCACCTTTCAGGGAGCAGATTGTCACGCAAGTAGGTGAGCGGAGGTCAGAGATATGCAGATTCCAGGGCACAGGGCATGCGCCAGGATCCATGGGAAGAAGGGCTGAACATCAGGTACGTGTGGGTCTGTCGGACCCAGTGGGGAGGTCAGGACATGGGGAAGACAGTCGTATGCACAGTGAATTCTCACAGTGTTGAACGACACAATTTTATTGTAATGGTAAGATGGCTCCATAACCAAATCCATGCAATAAGTTGACTTTTAAGGACTTACCCTTTCTATCTTTCCTCGCTTTCCCAATGTTCAAGGTATGATCGAAGTATACAGTGGCTGTTTACATTTTTAAAATGTATTATAGTGAAAGACACATTGCCAAGAATTCCCT